>QKMV01004293.1:0-10362 GCA_003287335.1 Lednia tumana
GCTGAAAACTTCTAACAAACAAACTGCCAACGTTTCGCTAACCTTGCTGAAAGCTTCATCTGGGCAAGCTTGGCAGTGTGGCAAGTTTGAGTGTTTGGCAAACAATCAGTTTGGCAGTTTGTTCGTTAGAAGTTTTCAGCAGTTTAACCCAGTTTTTAACAAAAAAAAAAATTTAACTAGTGCTGAAATTAGTCAAAAGTCATGAGTCTTAAGCATTTAATATGCCGTCATATTTGTGGTCAAACTGTTTTCAAATTTACGAATTAGGAAGCAAAATTTTGATCCAAGTGTCAAATCATATAAAAATCTTCATAATTTGACAAGGATATTAAATTGAAACCCATGTCCATGGCTAGTATTAATATAAAGAACATTCAAATCACTTCAAAAATACCCGCTAACTCGACGACTGGAGACCCCGACCTTCTGCTTGCATGACAACTGCTCTAACCACTGAGCTAATTGCAAGGTAAAGTCTAGGTAGATAATTTAATCAAAAAATTACTTAGAAACGAACAAAACGCCCACACCAGGCGAAGGCGCGACTCTTAGCAATCAGTAATATTGTTGAAGAAAAATAAAGTACGCGACTATAAAAAAAGCCACTTATTGCCAGTTAGAGAGGCAATACAAATGTATGCGAATGTGTGTCTATTGAGTCTTGCAAAATTACTACGCTCATCCAGCATCGCGACTACATAAGCGTCACGACGAAGCCGTGGTCTACATAACAAACAACATCCTTTCTCACATGTCAGAGAGCCGCTACATCAGGAAAACTGTTTGCAAAATCGCAGCACCTTCGGCTGGCCGCTAAAGATTGGGATTTACCAACCACCCCTCCGTCGCAATTAGATGAAATTGGAATCGATCGCCTCAAGGTTACCTGAAATTGCGAACATTAAAAAAACCCAGCAACATTCTTCGCCTCCATCCGGATGTGGAGGCTGTGGCAGAAAAATCCGGCAGCTGCTGGAACTATCATGCTAGTCAATTATCGCAAAAATGATGGTAACTCCAGCCCACGATATGCCGGCTAATCTCATGCGCCCCATCGGCCATTTGCCCGTGCACGCGGCTCAAGTGAAATTTACCATGACGCTAATTCTTTTTGTTTCACGTTTCAAATTTTAGTACATATGTAATCCAATGGTTTTAACACAAAATGTAATTGAGGGCCGTCCAATAGTTTTCTGGAATGTTGTAGGCTTTCAGAGCCATTGCTTGTATAATGGTTACAATTTACGGTTTTTGCTCTGTTTTTATTGTTTATTTTATCGTTTTTATAGTAACAACGTTTCGCCAGTGTTGGCACTGGCATCTTCAAGCTTTGTTTAAAAAAAAATCAAAATTTTTTAAACAAAGCAACCACTGGCGAAACGTTGTTACTATAAAAATGATAAAATAAGCAATAAAAACAGAGCACAAACCGTAAATTGTAATCATTATAATAGTTTTCTGTTACTCACAACCAATGGCAAAGCGTCAGAGGAGACAAGGTAGACACTGTCTTACCTGAAAATCAGGAGAAAATACCTTTGTTTAATTAACTTCATACATTTAAAAAAAAACTGTTAATAACTGGGTTATACTGCTGAAAACTTCTAACAAACAAACTGCCAACGTTTCGCTAACCTTGCTGAAAGCTTCATCTGGGCAAGCTTATATAGCTTGTATAGTATTCGAAATTGTATTGTAGTTGTATTGTAAATAGTATTGTGTATAGAGCTTATATAGCTTGCCCAGATGAAGCTTTCAGCAAGGTTAGCAAAACGTTGGCAGTTTGTTTGTTAGACGTTTTCAGCAGTTTAACCCAGTTATGATCATTTTCTTAAAATCTGTAGTGCTTTAATTAGTCAGGAGACATGAGTCTTAAAATGTAATAACTTCATACATGTATGATCTAAGGCTTTGAGAGGCGTTGTTGATGTTGTTTGAGTTGCCGGTTACGCTCTCTTGTAAAACAGTTGTTGGCCCTATAATAACAACTTCATACATTTTAAGAATATTAAAATCACTTAAAAAATACCTGCTTACTCGAGGATTCTCAATTGAGATCTACCACTCATACAGATTAAAATCACTCCCGAAATACCGTACCTTGCTTAGCTCAGCGGTAGAGCAGTTGCCATGTAAGCAAAAGGTCCGGGGTTCATATCCTCGAGTAAGCAGGTATTTTTTAAGTGATTGTAATATTCTTAAAATTATTACTAGTCATGTAATTGGCTTTAAATGTTTATTCCTTGGTAACTTAATACATAATTCTTAATTTCAAGTGCTTTTGCGCGTTTCAATGCGTAAACAAGCACAGTTCGCGCTGTTTTCCCAGCTGCTTGCTGGTTACCATGGAAGCGTTGAATTGACATTTGCACACGAGATTTATTAAATATCCGATCAATTACCTGAACTATCGAAATGGAAGTGGAAGTAGTGCTAGTGTTGATGGGTAATTATTAGTGACAACTTTGGAGGTAAGAAAACTGGAACAATTTCACGATATATTTATAGAGAATTCTATAGGGTTGCAGCACATCCATCAATATATTCTTTGTCTCCCCAATTGACGACTCACGCCTCACGCCTCACCACTGGTTACGTAATAATAAAATGATACGCAATACATATATGTTCAAAACACACCCTTCAATAAAAAGAGTTGTTTTACCTTATAAAATAAAATTTTAAGTGCGTCTTGAATGCTTCATGATAATTTAAGGTGACGTTCCAAAAATAAGTGAAAATTCCAAGAATTTAATCAAACAATTGAAGGTTTTGGTCAGCGCGCGCGGCGACTAAATCGACGCGAGAATAGCACAGGAATAATATGTGTAAAATACGACACATTCCTTTGGTAATCACCTTACTGTGGATAAAATAAATTTTCTTCAGCCGAGCTACTTTTTTTTTGAATGTAAGAAATAATGACAATTATTTCGTCAATTTTTTGGACCAAAATTACTCCTACGTGCTCAGGGTCGAGATAATCCCCGCGGTATTTCGCCTTGAGCACTGCATGGCTGGACAAAGGCATCTTTGACCATTTTTTCTTCGACTTGTATGGCAGCAAAATTTTTATTTGTACCTCTAAATTCCTAACTATAACAACCAATTTTACGTGACATTATTTAAGTTCACAAACAAGAATAATAATAATAATAATACACCTATAACTACTCCCCAAGTTCAGATTCGTCAATTTTACACTTTTGATAGATGGGCACTCGTAGGATTAATTCCATTGGAGGCAAAAGAGGCGTTGGTTCCCATAGATTAGTTACCCATTGCACCAAATTCTAGCGTCATACACGCAACATTGATTCGGTCCCTCGTACTTTTTATGCACTTTTGATCCTCCAGCTTGTTCCTTTTTTTTAATCATAGCTTGGCGTGTATTTTCGGCAATTAAGAGTTTGGAAGATTGTAACAAATCACGCCACAGACTATTTTTTTTAAACTACTTATATCTTAGTACATAATTACGTGCATGCATTTTTTGGCAAATGGAACCTTGTAGTGTTAGAAAATCTTTCGGGCTGTGGCTGAAAAACTATATCCGATTATGCGTCCAGGGGGCTTCTTCTTGCTCTCCCCCCCCCCCCACCCTTCTGGGTGGTCTTAGTTTTGTGTAACTATATGCAGTGTGTTTCTGATGTGAAACACTAGGAAATAACTTAAAATTAAACACCCTTTGTATGAAAAGAGATGAAAAGCCTGGGTTTTCGTAAAATTAGTTAAAAGATGTGAAATGGCAAACATTTTTTATATTACTGAAAAATCACAGGCTGCTGGAACCAACTTAGTTTAATACTCTTTGAAATAATCTCGAATTTCTGGGGTGACAAAAAAAGCTGCAAAATAAAATTATGGTGCCATGCTGTTTGAGAGATACCGGTGAAAATTTTCAAAAAAGTGACTTAAAAATACGTGAAAATTTGTAAATTTGAAATGTGGAAAAAACTGAAACTGACGTAGGGCTGGGACCACCCCACCCCTATGCCAGGGCATACACATGTATTTGATTGAGCGAGTTTTTCAGAATCGTTGAACGATGGCACGGGGCACAACGGTGCTCTGATACGGTGTGGCGTTAAGACTCGTTATTTTTAAGTGCGTTTCATTATTTAACTGTCGCAAAAATCCGTAGCATGAACAGCTATAGCAGCTGCCACTATTATACCACTCAATTATCGGATAATGATGATGATAATATCAGCGCACGATTCGCAACCCAATTCCAAACCGCCATCGGCATTCTACGGACGCACGCGGTGCAAGGTAATTTACCGATACGCTCAAACTGACAGCAATTCTTCTCCAGGTACAGCCAAGTCGCTCGGTAAGTACAGATAAGTACGATAAGTTAGTTTAACTCTTACGTTATCTGCGTCACAGAAAACAAACCTGTGTTTATGCGAGCATTGCTAACTACACTCTGTTCGTAAGCGCTCACGGTAATTTTTTCCCTGTTTTAAAGATAAAAATATTTCCAACCTATTTTACCGGACATGTTACCGTCAGTGGCGACGCTTTGTACCGAAGAGACGGAAATTTATTTCCATACTAGGCCATAAAATTCACGCACCAAGTTCTCAGATTTCAAATTATAGACCATGAAATTGTCTAGTTGCCTAACTTTAAGAGTTTTTTGTACATCAACTTGATCCTTCCATTTAATTTTTAAGACTCATGTCTTCTGTCTAATTTCATATTATTTGTTAGAAGTTTTCAGCCGTTTGATCCTGTCATCTTAGGATGTAGCGTAAATGTCGATCACTCCCTCCTTGAGGCTCTCACTGCCTATCGAATCGTGCGAGAGACGTTTCTCGATTGATATTGTGCTACAGCTCGATAGTCTCGTCATTCAGCATTTTATTGCGTAGGTGGGGTTTAATTTTCTAGTAACAATTACAGTGTTATAAAAGGGTAATTTCTCGGAATTCTTTGGGTAGACAGTGTCTGTACCTTTTCAAAAAAAACTGTTAGCCAATGAGTTTAGCTTCTGAGAAATTCTATAAACAAAATGGCAGTTTCACTGTTAGAAGTTCTCAGCAGTTAAACCCATTTACTAACAGTTATTTTGAAAACTAGTGCTGAAATTAGACAGAAGACACGAGTCTTAAGAATTTAATAGTGTCTCCCTCACCTTGTTTCCGCTCACGCTTCGCCACTGGTTATCGATGAAGTTTGAATTCAAGTTGATTCTTGGGGAGCGCGTCAACCGGGAGGTTATGTTGCGCTTGGGCCCCGGGCGTGATTTGTAAATCATGACGTACGGAAGACAGTTAATAATATAAAATTATTTTAAAATGAAATGCGAACGTAATAGCAGACTGCATTCTTGTCGTCTTAGTCATAAGGTAATATCCGCCAGGCGTCTGGAAATCTGTCCAGACATTTCATTGTGAGTAACCATCATGATCGGTCATCTGGCATTGAAGAAGAACTATCTCAGTGCTGACCTTTGAAGGCTGGCCATGAGCGACCCGACGGAGGCTGCAGACAGAGGCGTGAACTCGAGGCACGCTGTGATTTAGATTGGATGCGGGTGATTTTCAAACACCCTGCAGTCTACATGAGAATTCGTCAAGGAAACTCTGCCCGAGTGTTCAGTTTTGTCAAAGAACTATTGTGCTTTAAAAAAACTGTTAATAACTGGGTTAAACTGCTGAAAACTTAACTGAAACTTAGCTGCCAACGTTTCGCTAACTATGCTGAAAGCTTCCTTGGGGCAAGTCTGGCAGATGTTTTCCAGTTTAGTTTCAGTTAAGTTTTCAGCAGTTTAACCCAGTTATTAATAGTTTTTTTTTTAAACTATAGTGCTGAAATTAGTCGGGAGATATGAGTCTCAAAAATGTAATAACTGTTGTGCATTAATTGCGAGGTGTCACCACCTGAGGCATCTTCCCACGCCTAGTTTACCTTGGCTACGTCAATTTCCGGTAAACAGGTCGAAAAAACGGACTGTACTCATACTGGCTGGACAAATGAGTATTAAAAATGTCCTCAGTTTATTTTAGAGTTCACGTGAATTGGACTCCAGTAATATCGCTGCTGGTACTTTGAATAGCCGCAAGTCTCTGATAAACAAGACTCCAATCAATGAATATCGCAAAAATGTGGAAGTTGAAGTTGTCAACTTATTCAAACGGAGTGCTCAAAACGGAATCGACAAAACTTCCAGATTTCATTCTTTGTATTGCTTCTGGGTGGAGAGTTGTTTTCGGACCACAAATCTACGTTTACTTTTCATTCATGCCGTTTTTTGCTGAAGTGATTTCATTGTTATGAGAATAATTTGTCTGAATTTAAACTGGAAGCGTAAAAGAAAAGTGATGTTACCGGATAGGTTCGAGCCATCTACGTACATAATCGCTTCAATCGGAAGCTTTTGAAACTCGAGCAACGGACTGTTAAAAAAATTAAATAACGTCACACGCCAGGTCAGAATAAAGATACACGTTTTTGAGCAACCAAAAAATGCCCATTTTAATACCGTCACAGCTCGCTCTAAATACAACGTATAAAAAAAGGAAAAACTTTTATTTTTCTTATTTTACCAAAGTTCGATACCTATTCCCGTTGAGAACAGTATTTGCTGTGAGAGAGCATACTGCGATACACCCACAAAAAAGGCTCCCTAACCATGCCTTTCTGTCTTAGCTACCACCATCACCCCTGGTGGAAAAGTATGTTCTCCCAGCCAATAAAGTGTACGAACACTAAAATCTTTCGTTGTCTCCCGACAGTACAACGGCGACCCCAAGAAGATCCGGCGCGACGTGCTGCACTGGGCGCTGTGCGTCCCGGCGTCCTGCTCGCACGCCGACGTCGAGGCGTCGCTCAACGCGCACCTAGCGGCGACGCCGCAAAACAACTCTCGGTCGTCGGTGAGCGTCGAGGTTGATGCTGCCCTCTGCCAGACCGGGCGGCAAGACGAGAAACTATCGGGAGGTGCCATCGCCTACTGGTGAGTCGGTAACGCGCGGGATTTCAACTTGAGTATATCCAACTTTGGCTAGAACACAAACAAATGTTCGAGAGCTTGGCTTTTCTGGATGGAAGTTTGTACTAGTAGGCGATGGACGGAAGGAAGCGGGAAAAAGTGAGTCAAATCCTTCGCACAAAGCACGTTGCGATGTACTCGTCTAAAGTACGAGTCGCTCGGCCTCTTCTCTTTGGAGCCGTCTTACCGGACGCGGCGAGGCGTAGAGAATGTGTGCCCGGTTAGCTTAGCGGCAAAGCACCTAACTATCGAGAGGTTCAGGGTTCGTATCCCGGATTGGTTGCACATTTTTTTCCGCTTCGCTTTCCTTCCAGAAAAACGTTTAATTTTCCTCCAATACAGTTATTTTACGAACCCATTATTCGCTTAATTTGCAGACAAGGTTGAAGTAAATAATGGTTAACTTTAAAAAAAAAACTAATTACAACCTAGGTTGAATGCTAAAAAATCTACTAAAACTCCCAATGGTTCATAAAGTTTACTCCTAACTTTGTCAGGGGATGACGAAGTCAGGAGTGAACTTGACTTGACATTGGGAGTTTGAGAGGATTTCTTACATTCAACCCAGTTTGCAATCTGTTTTTTCTAACGATTGCTAAGATAACAAGTTAAACATAAGTCTGAAGTGTTTTAAAATCGCAAACGTGTTTCTGAAAGGCTTAGGACAGGTCTTGGCTGGCTATTACATGTCTCTTGTTCATGGGTACAAGAAGTAGCTTGTTGCTGGGCTAGATTTTTTTTTTTTTTCTGTGGGCAAAGACAGTTTTGATCTCAGCCATCTTTTTCTCAAGGGTTGAACAAAGTTGGCATGCCTCTTCTTGCCCTCAAGCGTACTTACCCTAGTGGGGGCTGGTCAGATTATAGTGGCGCGATATTTTGTCACCAAGTAGTTTACGATCCTGTTTTAAAACTAACTAGTGCTGTTGACTCGTATTTCATTTTGAAACTATTTGGATTCACACTCGTTCCAAATTACTTTTTAAAGAAGCAACGTGACACAAAACCTGTTCGGTCTTGTTCAGAGGGTAGATACTCTGTCAGTAAACCGACTTCGATGCCTCATTTTAAGACATCTGCAGCGTTTTACCCCTAAAGTAGTAAGCATCATCGTTTTATAAATGTTAGGAAAGTTTAAGTGGATTGCTAGGTATGTAAACTTAGTTTGTAAAACTTTTTTTAAGACTAGCACTAAGATGGAGAGAATACTGCGAACGTCGTTTCGGGAGCGAAACGTCACGGCGTTAGGGCGAAATAAGTCGCGGGTTCTTAATCCACGTGATTTACTCGCAGTCAGACAGTAAGACTTTAGAGATCGCGAATATTTTCGCGAGGCCATGCCGCGAACAAGTCTATTACGTACAGGATTTCCGTAACAGACTTCCAAAGTTCAGAAAAAGGTCGTTAAGAATCTTCAGTTTGGGCACAAAACTGAAAAAACTCGTTGATGACCTGAAGATTATTATCATTCTCTAATTACGGTAAAGTGATAAATCCAGTCGTAAAACAGATAAAAGTCGAAAGGTGTAAAGGTTTCAGTGCAGTACGCGAAGGTCGCGTCCCATGCGAATACAGGTTTCGCCAAGATTCCGCACGGAGCAGTGCTATTTCATTTTCTCTCCCTCCTGCCAGAAAGCGATAATCAAAATATGAGTCTGGTCGAGCAGCAAAGCGGTCTTTCCGGCTATCAGCTTGCGTTAGCATGTACGCTTTGCCTGACCAGCCTCCCTAATGGCTGAGTTCTGCATTCTAATTTACATGAATTGTACAAGTTTATTAGCCTGTGTGCTGTGTTATTAAAAGTATGTTTTGCAGAGCTGCAAAAAGTTCGGTTCAAGTTCACTAAAATCCACTTATGCTTCGTTACTAAGCCAAGTACGTTTCGTGTCACGAAGGCACTGGCCGATTGCGAACCCCTTGGGCTGGAATAACCTCCTCCGAACTATTTCCGAACGGGTTTTATCTGTCAAACAAACTAGTGTTCACCATGGTGACAATAATTCAGTTGCGTTTCAAAAAAACTGCTTGAAAACTGGATTCCAATGCCGAGAAGTTCGTTCGAGTTGGCGATTAAATACAATCAGCGAATTTCTGAGCGTGCGTACCTGATTATGTAATCAGTTTTACTTGAAAACGAATGCGTAGGTTATGAGAAAGAAATGAATTTTGAGACATTACAATCAGTTGCATTAATTTAAAAAAAAAACCGTTAATAACTGAGTTAAACTGCTGAAAACTTAACTGATACTAAACTGCCAACGCTTCGCTAACTATTCTGAAAGCTTCATCGGGGCTAGTCTGGCAGATGTTTTACGTGATCAAGAACTTATATACAGAAAAACAAAACAATCCTAGCAAAGCCTACTTAATATTTTCTCAAACAATAATCGTAGGCTTTGCTAGGATTGTTTTGTTTTTCTGTATATAAGTTCTTGATCACGTAAAACATCTGCCAGACTAGCCCCGATGAAGCTTTTAGCATAGTTAGTGAAACGTTGGCAGTTTAGTGTCAGTTAAGTTTTCAGCAGTTTAACCCAGTTATTAACAGTTTTTTTTAAAACTATAGTGCTGAAATTTGTCAGGAGATATGAGTCTCAAAAATGTAATAGTTGCATTAATTGTTACCTCCCCCCCCCCCCTTAACGGTGTTTTCCACTGTCATGTCACTGTTGTGTCATGTCACTGTCAAATTGTCATGATAATAACACTCGCTGTCTCTCTCTCTCTTTCAGAGTGCAATCAGTGCGCACTGTTGTGACCATGCCGCAAAAAGACAACATTCAAAAAGGCTTAATCCACAGTTAATAAGGACTTTTTAAAATGCAACCCCAGAAGAGAAGCATTACACAAACTATTTTAATTGTCTCTTGAATGACTTTTTGAATGTGGTCTATTCCACTAGTTTTTGTGGAGGGTAAAATTATTTGGGAGTTGTTAGGAGATAATAATGCCAACTCTTAGACGCATTGGATCAGGTGACCTCGATCGGTCTTATCTGTTCTGTTAACCTTCTCCGTCGACTATATCGATGCATTACAAACACATTGCGGTGTGGAGTACCCTTTATTTTTTTAATAAAACTGCTTTACAAAATGGATATGGCTTCATAGTAAGTGCCCAGTGTCGTTCGCGAAACTTTGTGGAAATTTGAGTGGAATTCTCAGCACACATACCCAGTTTTTATGATCTATTTTGAAAACTGGAACTAGACTTGGAGATAGAAATTAGTCTAAGGGCCAGTTTTTCAATAGCCGGTTAAGAAATTAACAAGTGGTTAACTTGTTGTTACCTTGGCAACATCCAATCAGAAGTGTTGATTTTGAATTAACGGTTGGTTAAATATCTAACCAGCTATTGAAAAA
>QKMV01004296.1:0-10355 GCA_003287335.1 Lednia tumana
TTTTATCTTGTAGTTTTTGTAGAGCTGCCAAATCGAAACTTTCCTTAGCCTGGCCACAACTGGGTACTCTACCCTATCAATAAATAGTAGTTGTGCTGTGTGCTTACACGAAAGAATTTTCTTTTCTGCTGCTCTAAGCATGGTTGCAGACTCAGGGGACCATGACCATGTGCACCAACCCCAAAGCCAACTGTCAAAATAAATGCACATAAGGCAAACTATCACAATGAAAACAATGTATTGTCGCATGGCTGGGAATCTGCAACTCGCTACAAGCATTGAATTTACACTAGCTTAGATAGTGTAAATTCAATGCTATAAGCATACTACAAGTAATCAATGTTACAATGATTAATAAAATATCTTACAACCTTGAGTACCATATGAATGGCTGCTTTGTCTAGGCTAAAAAAATCCATGCTGGTTAGGATTATATAATACTTAATACTAAATACATAGAAGAGAGGAAGAGGCAAATTGACATGCAATCACAGATACTGACGTCATACGCCATAACATATACATTACAATGCAGAAAAATATTAGTTATATTTTTGGGAAGTTCGGATATATTATTAGCATACCTTTTACTTGTGCTCACTGTTAGCTCCTGCACAGTTTCCTGGACCTGTTCTGCCATCACATAAGAGGTTTACACAAACCAAGAGATGTTAGGGATCTAATGTCATCCGGCATCAGCAAACTGTTATTACACGCGTTTTTTCACCACACCATGCACATACCCCAAATCCCGAATGCTTACAGACGTTTCCGATTTTGTGTCAATGTCAGCGCAAATAATTTAAAATATTGCATCACACTGTTTTTACAAGCCGAGATAGTAGATTATCTAGGTTATTTTCAAATCTTTTTAAAGCTCAAAGATAATTTTACAACAACATGTTTCGTCATACACGGTCAGCTGTCGTTTGACACCAAACGACGCAAAATTTTCAGAGGCATGGCAGAAATCAAAACTGGCTCCTCCCACTAAAAAACAGTGACGCCAACACAAATATGTCTGACGATCAACTACCAACCGTGCACAACGAATACTCCGGAATTTTCCCGCACTTTCTGTCGGAAAGTCAACAATTGGCGTTCAACAAGTGTGCGCCTTTTGACGAATAAATTTGGGTGTTTTATAAGAGATAACGTGTTTTCCTTCTTTTGATACGATGTGAGTACAGTCTTTATAATGTATTTTTCTGTAGCATGAATTCATAAGTACCTCTGCGCATTGTTAAAGGGCCAACATCCTACAACTCGCACTGTGAACAAAGGTATTAAGCAGAGTGATTTTTAGATCCACAAGACTTCTGCAATGCCGAGTTCAAGGGGCTCCCGGACACCTGCCAAGAAGCAGGAGGAAGGTACGGCCACAACGCCATCATCAAGACGCGGCACCCCTGCGAGAGGCTCTCGCACTCCATCCCAAGCTGATGATACTGCTGCAGGATCATCCCGTCCTCTGCGTTCTGGAAGTACACGAGGTACCCCGGGGCGTGGAGATTCTGCTGCTGGAAGCAGTACACGTAGTACCCCGAAACGACAGGGAACCGAGAGCACGCGCACTACACCAGGACGATCGACCCGTAAGACGGCTAATGGCACTCCAGGAAGCAAGGCGAATGGGGGATCTGGTTCGGATGGGGCACCTACTCCTCTTCGCTGGGGCAGTCAAGGTCGCAGTGGGCAAGCAAACGTTATAGTTGATGCGTCTGAGTCGTCGGTACCACCATCCCCTGGCCACAGTCTCTTGAATCCGACCAGTCCTTTCCCAGGAGGTAAGAAAGTTTTAGTTGTTACTTCAATTTTTTTTCCCCTTAAATCAATTTTTTCCCCATCAATCAAAGTCTTTATGTGGATATGGTTCTAAATTCAGTTATGAAACTTGATGAAGCATCTCTCAAACAGGCTTAAGTGAAATTGATCTAAGTTCTCCGCTGAACTACGGAACTCCTGGGAGCACTTTGTCTTCGGTACGAACCCCACGTTCAGGAATCCGAGGAACACCTATCCGTTTGCGTCCCGATATTCGCACCGACAAGAGGATTCGGCAAGTCAACATTCAGCCTGATACTGTGAGATTTTTAATGAATAATTAAGTGAACTTTCTGCAACTTAATCGCTGTCGCTGAGTATTTGTTACCAATGTCTGGCTTGATTTACAGCCTGTACGAGAAGGAGAGGAAGAGGATGCAGGGCCACAGCTGGTTATTTGGGGGACAGATGTCGTAGTCAACAGATGTAAGGAAAAGTTCAAGCAGTTTGTTCTGCGGTTCATTGATGCTGAAGCAGAGGAGGATGAAATCATCGACAACATGGATGTCAACCAACCTCTTTATCTGCAGAAGCTTGAAGAGGTATGGGCATGGCCACATGATTTCTGTTCTGGGATGTTTAGTGAAGTATATAATATCTACAAGTCAGTATCAAACATTAAGACTTGTGTGACCATTATTATTAACGTAATTTGCAGATCTTGACATTGGAAGAGCCATTCATGAATGTGAACTGTGCACATTTAGAAAAGTTTGATGCCCAGCTGCTTCGTCAATTGGTCAGCTATCCGCAGGAAGTGATTCCAACTTTAGATATGGCTATCAACGAGATGTTCTTCGAACGTTATCCGGCAGCTGTTCTTGACCATCAAATCCAAGTGCGACCGTTTAATGCTCACAAGACTCAGAATATGCGTGGCTTGAATCCTGAAGGTACTAAATAATTTCTTTTAGATTTATTGAAATACCTAATTGCATTGATTTGTGGGCAGATGTTTCATAAAGCTTGTCATTGTTTTCTAGACATCGACCAACTAATCACGATCAGCGGAATGGTCACACGAACGTCAAACATTATTCCGGAAATGCGTGAAGCCTTCTTCAAGTGCATCGTCTGTTCGTACACGCTGTCGGTGGAGATGGACCGAGGCCGCATTGCGGAGCCGACTCTCTGCACCAACTGCAACACCAACCATTGCTTTCAGTTGGTTCACAACCGTTCGCAGTTTGCTGACAAGCAGATGATCAAGCTGCAAGAGTCTCCAGGTAAGTTGTTGAATACAAATCAATTTGTGGTTACATAGTCCTATGCATGCTATTGATTTTTTTCCAAGTTTTGCAGAGCTAGAGTGCAAAATTTGAATAGCCAATTAGAGCAATCTTGGTAGCTGTGGGACCATTTAAAAATTTTATGTCCCAAATAAAACTTATAAAGCTGTGAAATGTTCAGGCTTCTGAAAATATTTCGTTCCTAAAAAAGGTGCATGAAATAATGAATTGGTTTTTTCTTCTAATTTCATTGAAAAAATCCCTTGCCAAAAAATGCAGTTACAATAATCATGAACTGGAACAATGAAGTCAAGTCAATATAATTCTTTGTGTAAATTCAACATTTCAGTGGTTTTATTTTTATTGTATTTGCCCTTAATTGAACATCTTGGCATGTAATCTACCTTACGAGAGTCGTTAATTTACCGCTCAATTCCAATACTGGATTTGGACCAAATACCCACAATTGGGAAAAGTAAGGAGATTGGAAGTTCTGATGCCGTTTGGTTTTAGACGACATGCCTCCCGGTCAAACGCCGCACACGGTGGTTTTGAACGCTCACAACGACCTGGTGGACACCGTGCAAGCGGGTGATCGCGTAACTGTCACCGGTATCTACCGTGCCGTGCCGATACAAGTGAATCCTCGCATGCGAAACGTACGCTCTGTCTACAAGACCCACATCGACGTAGTTCACTTCCGAAAAGTCGACTCTAAGCGGCTCTATGAGACAGAGGAAGGGTAAGCACAGTACATTCATGGTGGTCTCTTGTCATTTATAAATATCTGCAATCAACGGCCAGTGCAAAACTACTCGTTCCCTACGAGTATCTCTACCAGTCAACTCTATTTTCTGCAATATGGCCAAAAAATTGAAGCTCCCTGAGATTATCAGAAAATAGCTAAAAAATGCCGAGGCAGCAAATCCTTGGGACATGAAAGCCCAGAAGGGGATGGAACCTGGAACGTGTATAGCACCTCCTTCCTCCCTAATATTTTTTTGTTGTTAGGAGGTGCCATTTTTGAGCCCTATAATAATTCCTTGTTTAATCAGGTATTTATTTTTTCTCAAATCTTCAGTGTTGAGTTAGTTTTGCTTAGATCTTTCTCTTGTACTTCTGACACCATGTAGATTTCATAAAAACTGTTAGTAAATGGGTTTAACGGACAATCACCCTGAAGAAGCTTTCAGTATAGTTAGTGAAACGTTGGCAGTTTGTTTGTTAGAAGTTCTCAGTAGTTAAACCCATTTACTAACAGTTTTTTTTTTAACTAGTGCTGAAATTAGGCACAAGACATGAATCTTAAGAATTAATACCATGTAGATTATTCACTCTATTATTATAAAGATTAATTCACCTTCGAAATATCCGTTCTGGTAAGCTCAGATGATTAGGGCAACGGCCATGAAAACTGGAGGTTGGGGGCTAGATTCCTCCAGCAGGCAGACAATTTTTTAAGTGATATTAATATTCTTCACCCCATGAGATTGTTTCTTCTTAGATCTTATGATTGCAAAAAAGGCATTGGAATATACTGTAAATGGCCTTGATGACAAACTGAACACTGTTCTTTGGATGGTAACTTCATGTTGTCAGTGGCGAAAATAGTGAGGTTTCAATTTTTACCGCTGGCTCCAACACATGCCACCAAAATGGCAGCCTTCAATCTACAATTTGGGGCATATTGAACACCGAGTTTTAAAACTACCATTAGGGTATCTACTAAATGGCATTGGTCAATTTCCAACAGGACCCCATAGCCAATTTCTAATGGAATGGCCCCCTTGGATTGCAAAAATTCAATTGTTTGACTCTTTTAAATATTTGTACAACCTGCATTAGTGTTTCTAAACTTCACTGATTTTTTTACTTACAGAAAAGACCATCGTTTTTCTCCTGAGCGTATTGAAGTGTTGACAGAACTATCCAAAAAAGACGACATCTATGATCGTCTCGCTCGAGCAATCGCTCCATCTATTTATGAGAACGACGATGTCAAGAAAGGAATTTTACTGCAGCTTCTCGGAGGAACGAAGAAAGACTTCGCAAAAGCCGGCCGTGGTCACTTCAGGTATGAAACAAAATGAGATGTTGAAGAAACGGTCTTGACTTTGTATTCTCTTCTGGAGCTTCGTCAATTCTCTGACTCGCCACCTTCTTTTATCTTCAAGATTCCTAACCCATTTTTTTGGAATTAACACCCACACCTCTCTTACTTTTACATCTTATCTGATTAAATCATTAAACCATGGTAGTAGATGGATGATGATAATAATAGCAACTTCATCGCTTCGATGCTATAGATGCTAAAAATCTTGATGTTGTTTTCTTCAGGGCCGAAATCAACATTCTGCTGTGCGGAGATCCGGGCACGAGCAAGTCGCAGCTGCTTCAATACGTGTTCAATCTTGTCCCGCGCAGCCAGTACACGTCAGGCAAGGGCTCATCGGCTGTCGGTCTGACCGCATTCGTCACTAAGGACCCGGAAACTCGGCAGCTCGTGCTGCAGACGTAAGCACTACCCCTCTTGAGGACCTATCTTACATCTTACTAAGTTTTCTAATCGAATGCTGACTCGAAACGTGTAAATTAAGTCTTGTGCCAGTGAGGTTTTCAATATTTTGGTCATTTACGTCAAAACATGCTCCAAAACATGATTTGTGGTGTTTTTTTGCTATATGTATTTTGATAATTATAGCCAGGGACTGAAACCGAAAACGGGCCAGAGCGATATTTTTCAAAACTGAAACGGTCACTTAACGAATGGCTTCATCCGGGCACAATTCTGACAGACATGCTAAGGTGAAAGAAGAACAGAAAGAACAGTCTGAAGAATATTAAAATCACTTAAAAAATACCTGCTTACTCGAGGACTCGAACCCCGGATCTTTTGCTTTCATGCTTTCATGGCAGCTATGCAAGTTTTACCTTGCTTAGCTCAGTGGTAGAGCAGTTGTCATGAAAGCAAAAGGTCCGGGGTTCGAGTCCTCGAGTAAGCACGTAGTTTTGAAGTGATTTTAATATTCAAATTAATACTAGCCATGTATTTGGCTTTAAATTTGTTATCCTCGTCATCTCGGAAAGAATAGTTCTTTTTTCACGTGAGAATTTTTGTCAGAGTTGTGCCCCGGATCAAGCCAACAACACAGTTAGAGAAACGCTGGAAATTTATTTGTGCAGTTCTTAGCAGCTTTACCCAGTTAGTTAACATTTTTTGACACTAAAAATCGGTTCTATTTCACTCGACAGAGGAGCCTTGGTATTAGCAGACAATGGCGTGTGCTGCATTGACGAATTTGACAAGATGAATGACTCAACTCGAAGTGTCTTGCACGAAGTGATGGAACAGCAGACTCTCAGCATCGCCAAGGCAGGAATCATCTGTCAGCTCAACGCCCGCACGTCGATTTTGGCGGCCGCCAATCCGTGTGAGTCTCAGTGGAACAAGAACAAGACCATCATCGAGAACATTCAACTGCCGCATACTCTGATGTCCAGGTACTAAATTGCATAAGATAGTGTTCATGTGTACCGAATGGCTGGGATATATTTCAAGAAGACCAACGAGGAAGCGTGACTTTCTAATAAAGAAAATTTATGAGACGAAAGAACTTGTAAGATTTATAAATCAAAGTGGTCTACAAGCTCTTTCGACCCATAAATTTTCTTTTCTGGTAAGTCACAATTCCTCATATTTAATTTCAAAATATATAGAGTGTATTTTGCATTTCCTGCAATTGAAATATTTGGTTTCCTACTTTATTTCGTAGGTTTGATCTGATATTCCTGATACTCGATCCACAAAACGAGCTCTTTGATCGACGGCTGGCGCGCCATTTGACTTCTCTGTACTACAAGACGCAAGATGCCGAGGAGGATGAATTCATGGTTTGTACATAATCAAGCAATCATTATTCTGCAATAATTCACATAAAACAATTTTTTTTAAATCCGATTGTGGTTTGAGAGTTACGTGGCTTTGCACATCGTGCATCTCAAGCAGCCTTTTCCAAATATCTAACCATCTCTTTTGTCGATTTTTTGTGGGCTATGTGGGTATGGTCATCAATCTATTATTCTATATTTTTTTAAAGAGCAGTTTTTGTAAAGTTGTAAACTAAATTTTATCAGATTATTTGATTTCATCTAATAAATGGCCACTGTGTCTCGATTCCAGGAAATGGCCGTCCTGCGCGACTACATCGCGTATGCGAAAGAGCACGTCAAGCCCAAGCTGAGCATCCTGGCCGGAACGCGGCTCATCGACGCTTACGTCGACATGCGCAAGCTGGGATCGGGCCGGGGTCAGATCACCGCGTACCCGCGGCAACTCGAGTCACTCATCCGCATGTCCGAAGCACACGCAAAGATGCGCTTCTCGCAGACGGTTGAGATTGAAGATGTCGAAGAAGCTTACAGGTAATATGAGAGTCAGATCGAGGCCCCTTGCAACCTGTAAGCCGGTGCCAACCTTCTTAATAATTATCATGGAAATACTAGCTGGCTCTTCCTCCCCCTGCTCTTAACAACTGCCATCGAACTTCTTTTGCGATCTAGTTTGAAAGTAAACTGAGGGCTGCGCTGGTACGGCCGTTCACCACTCCAAGACCAAGGGGGTCATGGAAGATGTGCGCATTAGCCTCAGTGACTTACCATGCTCTGCGTTACCCACCTTAGGGTTTTATTAGAGTTGATAACTCAAAGTTTCAGTTTTTTTAGGGCCGGTATTAAAATGTCCAAACTCTTCCAAGCTATTTTATCCTCCAAGCATTTGCCCGGTAAGCATTTGCCCGGTAAGCAAAAGGTCCGGGGTTCAAGTCCTCGAGTAAGCAGGTATTTTTGAAGAGATTTTAATATTCTTAAAACCTAGTGATCACCATGGTGAAAGCCAATCGGCTTCTTTTGTTCCAGGTCGCTTGAAGGACAAAATAGTTTGTAAGAAGTTTGGACATTGCAGCTCAGCTCTTAATATATTTTGGCATAAGGTTATTTTATTCTTCCCCTCTACAAAGTGCAGGCAGCCTCTTGAATCTCGTTAGGCTAAATCAACCTTCTCACTCCAACTTCAATTCTGATAGTGAGTGATATTTTTAAACATCGCTTGTTGGATGCAGACTGCATCGGGAAGCTCTGAAGCAGTCGGCTACAGATCCGCTGTCGGGCAAGATCGACGTCGGCATCCTAACGACCGGCTTGAGTTCAGCGGCACGTCGCTTCCGAGCCGAGCTGGCCCAGAGTCTGCGCCAGCTAATCCAGTCGCACAAGAACAAGGGATCAGTTGCGCCACTCAACCAACAGAAAGTGCTGCAGCAACTCAAGGACAATTCGCAGACCGTAAGTTTCCCTATTTATTTCTTGAAAAATGTGCGGATTTGTCGTTTTGTGTTAACTCGTTGTTTTCCAAGTTTTATGTGCTTTTATTTACTTCAAATAAAAACAAATCCAATTTAGGGATGCCGGATTGTAGCGATAAGGAGAATTGCGTGCTTGCCGCCGTTACACGGGTACTCATAATTAAGGATGTTCACCATTTATGACTTGATCCATAACTGTTTGAAAGTTATCGTTTTTGATTAGTGTACTTATTAATGTTAAAAAATATATATACAGCCTCTGGGAACCTTCTATATTTTGGACTACTCGAGTAACCGCCAGTATCTGCCAACATCCGTAATCAGTAGTCTGCATTGCTAAGCTACGTAAGAAATATGGTCATAACTTCACTACTCGTCTGTCGTGACGGTTATGGTGGTTCAT
Source organism: Lednia tumana (assembly GCA_003287335.1). NCBI lineage: Eukaryota > Metazoa > Arthropoda > Insecta > Plecoptera > Nemouridae > Lednia > Lednia tumana. The sequence goes on from QKMV01004296.1 coordinate 8,814, forward strand.
TATGCACACAGGGCTTTGGTACAGGGTAAGGCATGTATTTTTATGATAATTCAAATTATATTAATCTTGATTTGTTTTTATTTAGATGATCACGCGAGAAATGTTCGAAGATGCGATGAAGGAGCTTCAAGACGATGGGGTTATTTCTATTTCAGGCAGAAGTACTATTCGAATCTGTTAAGTTTTTGCAGACGATGTAACGTTATTGTCTCCGCTTTGTTTAGATTTAGTAGGCTGCAACATTGTATGTGTCACTAATCGATAATCGCTGTATTTGCCACATCGAAAACTCTTAGAAGATGTCAGCGAAGTAGGTAATAGACCACATTCAAAAAGTTATTCCAGAGACGATTAAAATTGTGGGTGTAATTTTTTCTTATGGGGTTAGATTTTAAAAAGTCCTTATTGACTCTGGATTAAGCCTTTTGGAATGTTGTCTTTTGTCACTAGCAAGTTCTTCATTTGAATTAATTTTGTAAAATAAATATACCCATAGTATCGAATAATAGTCCATTTAATAATTATTTATGTGTGTGTGTGTGTACTTATTTCCTACATAAAACCAGCGGCCTTACTTTCCCAACTCCAGTGCTATTTCCTTGACCCCCAAATAGAGTTAAGTATGGTACATACTCCATAACATAATATCGTCATCAATTCATCTTTGACTATCTCTTACTGAAGAAGGCTTTAAGCCTAAATGTTTCAAAATGCATAATTTCTTTTGACTTCACTATTTTATTTTAAGTTGCACACCCTCATCTTTCCAAACCAATTATAACAAACGATAAAATACGTATTATAAGGTCAGTATTACATGCGTTTATTTTATGTCGGCTGTAATTAAAAATGCTGGAACAGATAGGTTTGGTGAGACTTGATGGAAATTACGTTGATGATATTGATGCATGGCTAGACTAGGACTCGAGCCCCAGACCTACGGATTATGCGTCTCTTAGCGAGAGTTGCGTAACCTGTGCGTCCGAGGTTGGAGTCATCGTCCAGCCGCAGTCCAGAAATCTTTTGAGTTATTTGTAATTGAAAATGATCATCTTAGTTTTTATTTGATTGCTGAGTTGCGGTAGCTCTCGAGGACCAGGACAACTACTATAGAAGTTGGTTGACTGCTTGATAACGTGACAAACCAAATTTCAAATGTGCACAGCAAAAAGAAATCAAGCAAGTTTATATACGTAGTTAACGTATAGAAGGAATTGAACACGTGGTAAATAATAAGGTTGTTCAAAGGGACTTAAAAAGGGTTGGAATAGGTGATATGTGTATTTGTGGTGTTATTAGCTTACATGCTTCTATTTTTATAATTGTTGACTCTTTGTGTTTATGATTGTATCTGAATTTCATCCTGTGTCTGAATCTTGGTTTTATGGGCCTGCATTCTTTTAAACCTTTGACCGTCGCTTACATTGAAAGGCAGCTTTTTTTTTTATATATTGGTGTTTAAGGTGGGGGAGGGGCAGGTTAAAAAACACATCAGATTTGCAGTTTATTTTAATTACTGCAGCTAAACCATAAGTGGCAGAG
>QKMV01004297.1:0-10353 GCA_003287335.1 Lednia tumana
AACCCATTTACTAACAGTTTTTTTGAAAACTAGTGCTGAAATTAGGCAGAAGACATGAGTCTTAAGAATTTAATAACCCGATAACTAAGTTATGTCTCTCTCTCCCAGTAACCGATTGATGTTTCCGTGTTTGTATCGATGCCAATCACCTGCCAGCCAAGAAAAGCCTCCAGCGACTTTGTAGAACATTTTTCGTTGGAGATGAGAGACAGGCACCCAGTTTAAATGGTCTTTTAATTGCTACAGTTAAACCACAAGTGGCAGAGACACCAAACATGGATAACTTTGGGAGAATTGAACTGGCTTCCTGACAAAATTTGTTTGACATTTTTACGTTTCTAATTTTTTGATTTAATTGACTTGGAATGTAAGAAATTAAAATACACTGGGCGACTCCCGTTCCAGAGTCGCCGAGTCTCGTACGATAATGAAACCCACAAGAAACGCATTGCTGCCCACATTTTAATCGTCTATCGAAACGTATTTGTGTAAACGTAATTTATTCCTTTATACATTCATGTTTAATTCAAGCTATTTTTGTCTGAAGGTCTGTGGTAGTCTCTAGGTTTTATGCAAATTTGGAGATTGCCACTTACAGTTTACCAGCACTTGCAGTAATTACGAAGCTACAATTGGCTGGTTCGTTTCACGAATTCATGACCGGAGTTATATTGGACAGGAGTTCAAATAAAACTGCTTTAAAACTAGGTAAAACTGCTATAAAGTTCACTAAAAGATTCCTAAAATTTTGCAAACTTTTCTGTCTGATTCATCAGGGTTTCCTGCTAAGTTAGTGTTCAGATTAGGAAGTAGACATGTGCCTAAAGAAATGGACAGGAGTCGTTATCGTGATCAGGTTTCCGTAACTTAAGACACGTGATTTCAGTTTTCTAAAAACGATTTTCTTTTACTCAAAACTCATTACGAACGATACATCTCTTGAAATTTGACCGAGTGTTACAAAATCTCAAACTGCTTCTTTAGTTCTACCATCAGTTCCCAGTCGGCTTTGATGAGATCGTCACGGAAGTAGTCTTTGCACGCGTCTATTGACTGCCGCGAGATCTTGCTGACCAAGAAGTCATTCTCGTCGAAGTGCCTCCCGAACATCTTGGGCGCTTCTCCGGGAATCGCTTCGATCTTGATGCACACCTCCTGACCTTTCCTCGCAGTCTCCACGTTCTTTTTGTTGTTCTCGATGCTCCTGATCACCCCGACCTCGACAAAGTCCCGGGTGGGCACGCAAATCGGAGTCCCTTCCCTCACGATGCCCGCCTCCACCATGACGCCCATCACGATCGGGTCGCGCGAGTTGAAGATGAACTGCGGCAGGATCTTGAGCTTGCACGGGAACACGGCGATGTGCTTGAACTCGTCGCGCTTCCTCTGCTTCAGCTCGTCGCGGTACGCGATGAACTTGTCGAAGAGGTGGTAGATAATGTCCGCCTGGAATATTTTCACGCCGAGGTTGTCCGCCATTTCCTGGGCGTCCTTCTCGATCTTGACGTCGAAAGCGAGAATGGTGGCGTACTGACTATCGTGCTCCAGCATCGTCGACGCTTTCATCACGTCCTTCTTGACTACGGGCCCGATCCGAATGTTGGAGTACGGGATCTTGGACGTCTTCAAGAACTCGAGCAGCGCCTCGAGCGAGCCCAGCGTCGACGCCTGCACATAGACGCCCCGGTCCTGCAGCTTGATGTTGCTGAGCGCGTGGCGCAGCTCCTTGGCAACCTCCTCGCGGAGGATCTCCACCTCGTCCGGCTTCTGCGCCACCTGCATGTTCAGCCCGGCGATGGCCTTCTCCAGGTCCTTGGCGGCGATCTTGACGCCCTGCGCCGCCTTGATCTCTTTGTACTCGACGTAGGCGTTCTTCACGCGGAGCTCCTTCATCGGCTGCGGCATGAGTAGAGAGCGGATCTGCGTCACTATCGGTCCGTCGGTCCCCGCGAGGATCACCGTGTCTCCTTCCCGCAGCCTGCCGTTCATGAGGATCGCGTCGATCGTCGTGCCCAGTCCGGAAATGGCCTTCACTTCCAGCACGGTCGCTTGCAGTTCCTCGGAGAACATGAGCCGCTTGGCGAGCATGTTCTGACAGTTCTCGACGATGAGCGCGAGCAGGTTGGGAATCCCCTCGCCTGTGATCGCGGAGGTCGGCACCAGCGAGACGTAGCTCCTGATGTCCGGGTTCTCGTGGAACAGGCTGGCGTTCAGGCCCTGCTCGGCGAACTGCACGATGACTTCTTTGACTCGCTGCTCGAACTCGAGCTGCGTGTTAGCCGCCTGCGCTTTGAGGACGTCGCGGATGTCTTTCCGCGCCATCGTCTGCCAGTCGTACAGCCGGTCGATCTTGTTCAGCGCCACCACGAACGGAGTCTTCTTGCTCTTGAGCAGGTTGATGGACTCGAGCGTCTGAGGCTCGATGCCGTGCATGATGTCGACCACTAGGATGGCGATATCACAGAGAGACGAGCCGCGACTGCGCAGGTTGCTGAACGATTCGTGGCCGGGCGTGTCGATGATCAACAGGCCCGGGATCTTGAGCTCGAAGTCGGCGAAGTTGCGCACCACCCTGGTCTGCTCCTTGATGTTTTCGATGGGCACGTTGGTGGCGCCGATCTGCTGCGTGATGCCGCCCGCCTCCCCGTCCTGCACGTTGGTCCGCCGCAGCTTGTCGAGGATCTTGGTCTTGCCGGTGTCGACGTGGCCCAGCACGCACACGACGGCGGCGCGGAGGTTGTCCAGCGTCTTGCCGGCCTCGGCGTCCACCCGCCGCTGCTGGATCCGCGCCAACGCCTTCTCGCGCTTCTTCTCCGCGTCAGTTCTGTGGTCCTCCTCTTCGCTGTCGTCGCTGTCGTCGTCGCTGCTTTGGCCGCTTTCGTCTCCTTCCTCGTCCTCTTTCGTTTTTGATTTCGGCTCTGGTCGTGCGACTACCGCTTTGTCGGATATTTCCTCCTCTTCTTCCTCTTCCTCTGAGCTTTCTGCATCCCACGCGTCTCGAACTCCCTCTTCTTCGGCAACTTCGACGACCTCCTCGACGTTCGCCTCTACCTTCTCGTCCACTATTTCCACCTCGACCTTTTGCTCCTCTTCAGACTTGACTTCAGCAGTTGGTTGCGGCTTCGGCTTACCACCTCTGATTCTGGTCCCAGGCCGAGCCGCTTTCTTCTCCCCGACGTTGGGTAGATCCATGCCCTGCGCTTTCAACGAGTCGAGCATAGCCTGCGCTCTAGCTCGATCTATCTTTTGTTTGGACGTCAGCAGCTTACCTTCGCTCTTGAGTTTCTCTTTGCGTTCTTTATCTTTTTGCCTCTTTTTATCTTTGCGTTCTTGTTCCAGCCGTATTGCTTCCTCTTTCGCCCTGTCTACTTCTTCTAGTAACCGGATACGATCTTCCTCTGCTTGAAGGAAAGCTTCTTCCTCTTCCTTAGCCTTCTTAAGTGCTTCCTGCATAGCTGCAATCATTTTCTTGTTTGGCCCTTTAGCCTTATCTTTCTTGTCTTCCTCTGCGTCTTTGCCCTTTTTCTTCTTCTTTTTCTTGTCAGCGTCGTCGCCAACATCCCCATCTTCTGCATCCGCTGCTGGTTCATTTTTAATGGTTGTTATCGCTTCGGGTTCTGGAGAGGCCTCTACCGAATCAGTCCTTTTCACCTCTTCATGCTTTTGAGTTAATTTTTTAAGCTTATCTCGTTCTTTTTTCTCTTTCTTTTTTTGTGCAGCAGATTTGACAGTACTTTCGATTTCCTCTCCGTCAATCACTTCCTTATTGATTTCAGGAGTGTCAATACTGTCCTTGATAATACTTTTCATCTTTCCCTTGGTCTTGACTTTCTTGGCAGGTTCATCGGATGTGTCAATAGTGACGGGGGCAATGACCTCTTCCTTCTTTACACCCGAGTATTCAAGAGCCAGCTCGGCCAGCATTGTCTCAACGTCGTCATCTTCGTCATCTTGCTTCTTCTTTTTAACTTTTTTTCCTTTCTTACCTGCCGATTTTTCTTCACCATTAATGTCAGCATTATCACTCTTTGTAGACTTTTTAACAGGTTTGACCTCCTCTGGCTGAGAAACTACTTCGGGTTCACTTGCAGAGTCATTATCGTCCATAAGAACTGAGAAACCTGCTTTTTTGTTTGTCTGCAGCGACTTTGGAGGTGCATTTTCATCATCCGAAGAATCGACAGTTTTTGGTTTCTTATTTTTCTTGCCCTTACTCTTTTCAGACAGCTTTACAACAGCTTCTTCTTCACCACTTTCTGCATCACTCACATCATCCACTTTCTTTTTATCTTTCTTTCCCTTTTTCTTCTTCGTTGAAACTTCATCATCGTTATCCCCATGTAATTCGTCTTTAGCCTGAGATTTCACTTTCTTGCCAGCGAGGTCGTCAGGCTGGGTGTCAATTTCCATTTCGTCTCCCGATTCACCGTCTTTCGCTCCTTTTTTTCCTTTCTTAGCTTTTCCCATTTCAATAATTTATCAAGATATAATAATAAAGTCGCAATACGTATCTAATTGTATTACTTATCATGAAAATGACTGAAAAGATCACCTCTTTACAACATATGTCTAGAAAATGCAGACTGCAAATCGCAGAGCCGATGAATCATTTCGGCCGACATAACAGTTTAGCCAACATCAAACATCCCCAGACTCCGCTAGCTAGCGTAAATTCTGGTTACTTGGAACGCCACAGGTTCGGACATCCGCCATGGCAGTGGACCAGTGTCATGATGTGGCATATGTTATAAGAGTTGACGGCGATTAGAAGCCGGAGGCGGCATAATCACGGTATGTGAATAAAGGAAGATTAATTTTCGAATAATTCATTAATCTCGCAGCTACCTGACCACACTGGCACTTGCGGAAACATTTACGCATTTCGCGAGCGACTCCGCCGTCGTTTTTTACGCTGGCATCGACGCGATCAACTTTGTTGAGGGATAAAAACACTTTATCTCATCTTGAGAGTTTAAAAATAAACTTATCCTCGTTGAAATAAAGTTCTTTTCAGATCCACATACATTTCAATGACTGTCTTCAACAAGAAACGACGTAATTCCTTTGCCAATGATTTGACACTTAGGTGTAGCGTCAACACAAAAACATCGTCCGATTATTATTTTCACGCGAAAAAGATTAAAAAATCGTAATTGAGTTATTAAAACCGAGGTCCCTGCGCGACAGAAGGCCCGCACAGATATGAAATCCAACGAAAATCCTAAAAAAGTGTTTAATCTGTCATTCTGACAGCTCAAATGTTGCATTGTCATCACAACCAAAATAGATTCCAAGTGACCGAGTAGAGAGGAATTTCTTGATAAACAAAACGCGATCACATTTCAAGGTTTAACCGAAAATCCACTGATAACGCGTCAAGCAACTGCCCTGCAACTAAATCTGTGTCAATTTTAAAGGGGGAGTGTCTGGACTGCCACCACCAACGACATTGGCAGACACCAAGATAGTTCTAGCTAATTTGGTAAAGTTACAAGTTGATATGACAATCAGGGTACAACCATAGATACCTAGAACTAGACTCATTTGGTGTTTGAAAAAACGTGAAAGCCACTAAACACTTGCTAGCACTTAAGCACTACTAGCACTGTAAAACAGACAAAATTTAGTGCGGAAGATGCAATATGCTGCTTGTGGTGATCAGTCGTGTCCAAAGCAGATGATGGAGCCAGGGGTACTGCCCCAGCTGGAGGAACTCACGCTATGCAACTACTGCAAGCAGAAGTTCAACGATTCGGACCTCTGCCCAAAGTTCCTGAGCTGCCGTCACTACTTCTGCCTACAATGCACGAAGACAGTGCTCATGAAAGGACATGAGCTGTTTTGCGTGCATTGTTGGAAGCCTACACCACTTGGAGACCAGGCAAGACATTGTTTTACTTTATGTCGAGCTTGTCTTTTCGTTAGTTTCATTTTTGTCTGGTTGCCAGGTTATTTGATTGTCAAAAGACAGATGGAACACTAAAACCGGTTACACAAGTAGAATGCTGTAACAATGTTAATCACTAATAAATAAATGCTAGTAGCACTTATATTTCGTTTTAAGTGTTCAAGGGGAAGGTCCAAACAACAAACTTCTCGTGGAAGTGGTATCAAACGAGTTTTACAACTTGCTTACAGTAATAATTAATAGTCCAGTAATTACAATAAATATTTGTTGTTTCTTTTCTACTTACTGAAAAATTAGAAATTGTGTTGTATTAGCTGTAAAACGTGTCCGTAGCAGGTACCAGTCAACAGAATAGGGATTTGTACTTATAGTTTGCTCACTAAAATTTGATGTAATATCATATTTTTTCTCCTAGTATACCAGTACAGTCAGCCCCTTGGCCCCTGTTGGACCAAAATCTTCATTCTCGCTCTAATTACGGTTCACTATAAAACCGTATTCATGTGGATAGAAACTTTAAAACTCTTTCATTCCCTACTATGTGGCAAGTTCACAATGCTAAGTAAAAAAATACAACTGTTCGGTCTGGGTTTTTTAATAGCGGGTTAACTAAATAAACTGACAACCCTGTAATCAGTCTATAATCACGAGTCAACTTGATTCAGTGATTTCCAGTTAACGTTTCGTGCAATTTTTTACGAGGTAGGGCAAAAACCAGTCGTTGAATTGCTTTGACAAGAGATGTGCTTTTTTGCAGGGTGCGGATGCCCTCCAAACATACAGCGCTGTGTTGGCCTTGGCGAACAACTTCACAGCGTTGAAACTGGGCCAGGGAGGAACCAGCCAAGGTGGCAAGATCAACGACAAAGACCGCAAAGTAAGCCACAGTAAAACTGGAGCAAAATCCCAAATTATCTCGAGTCACCGGCCAGATAATTATGTGCAAATAAAACCAAGTGCATACCTCATTCAGTGCTTTTGCTATGAGCTTCATTAATTAAGAAAGTGGTAGCTGTTTAATTGTTCGTGGTAAATTAATTGGAAACCTGACAAGTGTATTTGTCGAAAGGAGTGAACGCTGTAATGTTTCCCCTCACCGAAGTCTTATTAGTGCAGGGTGAGCAATATGCAATCAAACCTCAAACAACATCAAACAAAATCAATTCCCAGCACACAATGGCAGTCTTGAAGCCTTCACAGTGGGTATTTTGCACATGGAGTACAAGAATCTACCAGACTGGCCTGTATAAGCTGTCATTGATACTAGTAAATGTAAAAATAGGGGTGAAAAAGAATCAATTCCTGTCTGTTTAAATTGGGACATTGTTAAGTTTTTCGTGTTGAGATGTACAGAAAACTTTGGGAAAAATGGTTAGAAGATGGTGTGAATATTGAGAAAGCCAAACTGTTAATTTTTAATCCATTAGTAAAAGACGAGTCGAGATTTGGTTCTAGTTTAAGACACGAAAAAATAAGAAATAACAAACAGAAAGTTCTGTGTCAGTTACTGTGTGGCCACTTCGCTCCTTTGATCCAATTTACTATGAAATACAATTAAAGAAATTACTGAGGACCCCAATTTTACCTTTCTTTATACTGTCATGTACCTACTAGATATATTTCATTAAAAGGTGAGCGATAAACTTTGAAAGATTTTGTTGGAGACTTGTTAGTAATTTTATACGATAACCACAATTCAGGCCCCCTCGAGTCATTTTCATCCGTAAGAGTGAATGGAACCTGGACCCTCAAGAAAGCCAAGAACACTAAGAAGAGTGAACGTTGAGCATGTTGAGAAACATACGCCCAGACTTTGTTTCGAGCCACGAAGCTTTTGCATTCGTAGAAAATATCAACAGATGAATTAGCTAAATCAACCCCTGTTAATCCCCAAATTATAAATAAAAATACAAACCCTAGTGCACAGAGTAAGGCAGGACTGTAATTAAATTGTGATCCGTATAAAGTAGCTAAACAACTAAAAACTATGAATAGCAAATAATACTAATCAACTACCAATAATTTAATCTATCACTAATCAAATAATACTTTTTATACCAGTAGGGTCAATAATGAGTTAGTTGCTGATGTGAAATAAGATCGAGTATCTGCATCTATACCAACAGTGAATATGTGATAGGCTCAAACGACAAACCCCAATAAACAAAGACAAGATTCAAAAAGGCTTAATCCAGAGAATGTAACCCCATAAGAAAAGAATTACACACACGATTTTAATTGTCTCTGGAATGACCTTTAGAATGTGGTCTCTTGATAGTAGTGATCGCGAGTATTTCTGAAGACCCGGAGGCTTCCTTCTCGCCTCTCTCTTAAGAGATATGGGAAATTAACCCAAATCCTGTTAAAAGTAAGATATAAACTTCTGGGTGGCCAAAAAGTCAAAACAAACGTTGGTACAGCACTGGATCCCCTCCACAGCAGGCCCAAAGAACAAAGCATTTAAGCCACGGTCCGTCGATAATGTCGCAACTGCTCCAGCCGAGCGCGTGCAGGCGCGAGTCTCTGCGGCCGAGTCCAACAACGTTTGTCGTGTTTCCACGCAGCTGGTGTCGAGCGAGAACTGCCACACGCACGGGATGCCGCTGGCGCTGTGGTGCTCCACGTGCGGGGACGCCATCTGCCGAGCCTGCGCCGCACAGCACGACCACCCCGGCCACCAGGTCAAGTCCCAGGCGGAGGCCAAGGAGCAGCTCGTCACCGAGGTCGGTTTTAACCCCGCATTTCGACTTTGTGGCCTCGGCCCTGCGCGAAAGCTTTTCGGACTAACGTAGCACGCTAAGCTGGAGGCCGATTGTGCGTGAGACTTTTCGACGGGGAGTGAGGTCGACGACCACGGTAGGCTTGAGATTGAACGGAAGCTTTTCGGACCAACTTGGCACAAAACGAACAAACCAGACAACTGGATCCAACATATCTCGACTGTAACCAACAGATAAGTAGCCGAATGAGACGCTGAATATTCCGCTAAAAGTGGACAGAAAAACGAGGCTAAATAAACACCCAAGTCAAACCAAGATTATTCCTAACTTAAAACTTTAACCCTAAAATCCATTCCCATCCATTGCTTGGCCAAGCATTGGTAAAAAGGCCAAAGTGATAAAAACGACTTCCAAGATTCCTATATCTGCTACAAAGACGACACGGAATTGATGGAGAACCAAGGTGTCAACCGAAACAACTGCAACGCTTTCCTGCGTTTCAATAAATTGAACAGCAACGTCTTATAATTTAACAGCCAAATAACAAGGATAGCAAATTTAAAACCAAATACACGGCTAGTACTAATTTGAAGAGTATTAGAATCACTTCAACAATACCTGCCTACTCGAGGACTCGAACCCCGAGTACAACTGTACCCTGCTTAGCTCAGTGGTAGAGCAGTTTCCATGTAAGCAAAAGGTCCGGGGTTCGAGTCCTCGAGTAGGCAGGCATTTTCGAAGTGACTTTCATATTCTTCAAGCGAATAGCCGGCACTTCCGTTGCTCCACAGACCACGAGTAAACGCCCAATGCATGGAAACCGAGTTGACCGCCCTAACGCAAAGCCGTCCCGTTTGCCCGGCCAGGTCCAGCAGGAGTTGATCTCCACGAGCAAGATGCTGGCCGAGATCCAGCGTCTGGCGATGCAGCAGCGCGAGTTCCTGCTCAAGGTGCTCGAGGCGTGCGTCACGCTGAAGACGCACGTCGAGACCGACCTGCAAAACGGCTGGAGCCACGTGCCCGAGGTGAACGAGGCGCGGGAGATGCTCGGCAAGGCGCGCGCCACGCTGGCGGCCGTCGACGGGCCGCACGAGGCGCAGGTCTTGTGTTCGGCGCTCACCGCCGAGAAGCAGCGGCTGCAGGTCAGCACCCGGGCGACGTACTTCGTTATCAAATGTTTAAGACTCGTGTCTTCTGACTAATCTCAGCACTAGTTTAAAAAAAAAAACTGTTAATAACTGGGTTAAACTGCTGAAAACTTCTAACAAACAAATTGCCTAACAAACCAAACAAACTTGGTTATCGTACGCTGGTGTTTTTAATTGTGTGAACACAAAGGACTTTCAGCCCTGATGGGCAGTTTAAAACCTTAAGCCATGCACACGGCCAGTTCGTTCTAGCGTGAAGAATTTGAACTTTCAACCCTGATCAAATTTGTAACGTAGGTCTCCTGCAACACTTTTTTCCATTTTTTGGCTGATGCAGCTGAAATATGTGCCTGAAAATGATGATTTCTGGTTATTTTGGCTGTTGATGACTATTATGGAAAAAAATTGTATTAAAAAGGGAGTAAAAATGCTAAGAAGTCCACTAAGAGATTCCCTGAAAGATACTGATACAGTAAGATTTTGATAGATAAGATATATAGAGTGAGAGAGCATGCTGCGTTACACCCACAAAATAGGCTCTCTAGCCATACCTTCCTGTGTTAACTGTCACCATCGC
>QKMV01004298.1:0-10353 GCA_003287335.1 Lednia tumana
TATCACAGAAAGTTGTGTAAATGACATGGACAGCATCGATAGTCGACGTAAATGGGGCAAAAATTTTAATCTTTTTCCAACATTTTCTGACAGCACATTGATATTTAAGATTATATTGGTTCGAGGGTTGCTTCAACGTATATATATATATATATATTCATCATTATAAAAACTCAAAAGTCATCCTGCTGTACCTTATCGACTAAAATATCTACGTTAACTTTCTACCCTTTTCAGACATTATGATACTTATTTGTGCCTGCTTCTCAAACAATGTGAGCTATTGTATTTTATCTATATTATGTTTAAAATTCCATTCTCAATGTCAACAGGACTCTGAAGGTTCCAAGGATTCCAAATCAATCTCTGTTTAGTGAACACTTGTAGATGACCTTCTTTCGAGTTTTCGTTGTTTGTATTAATCACCATAGCGTCATGCTTAGCATGAAATATCTCATTATTTCCCTCCGAAGTTTTAGTGGGTCTCGTAACGTGTAAAATAATTTGTTGCCTTGGGTGAGTTGGGGCTTCGATAAAGAGTCTCGAAATGACTTAAAAACTCTGATTCTACAGAAAGATAAGGCGTAACTAGCGAGAAGACTATTCTGGTGCATATCGGCCGCGTCACTGTCAGGTTGGCAACGTGGTTGTTGAGAGGGCGGCTGCAGTGAGCATGTGCCAACTGCTGTCGTCGAAACGTGGTCGACACGAGTTCACAGCTTTTAGTCGACTCTCTGGAGCCTAGCGTTGTGGCGTTACGTCGACTCAATTCACCGTACACGTTGACACTCTTGTCCTAACCGACAACCGTATGTATTGCTTTTGACTTCAGACTAGCTAGATTTCTCTAATAGTTTCCTGAATTCAGTGTAGGTTAATGTGACATTTTATGTTATTGCTAACGTAGGCAAAAAATACCAATATATTCCTACAAACAGAAGTTAAAACGATAAATCATTGACACACTACTAAATCGATTGTTGTTTGTTTGTTTATTTTCTATTAACATCACAAAGAGAAAAAGGTGTTATTGATTTGCTTCTTTGGTCACCGCTCCAAGTCACTATGGAAGAAGACTAGTGCAACATAAACCGGCACCGCAAAGTGAAGGTAGGTAGTTGGTACACGTCTGGGAATTGGATAAGAATTGTCTGTGCTACACGCATTTGTGTTACAAATTTCAGAAATCCCAACGTCGCAGTTTGTGTCATCACACTTTTAGCTTGAAATGGGAATTGTCTTCCACTCTCTGCGGCAAACTGGCTTGCTCTGCGAACTTTGAGCTATAGACTTTGGGGTTAGTAGGTATACAGAATTCCTACACTATACGCCCTTACTTCAAACGAGGAGAATATTTAAAGCAGATTCGATTCAGGCTGAAATTTTAGATCCATGGAAATGCAAATGAGGAGAGAAAAAGCTGCAGAATAATAATAAAGCTTGAATTACATCTGGAGCACATGGTTTAGCATGGCACAAGTCTTTTAAATTTCTTCTGAAGCTCATTATTTTCAACCTGGTAGTTTTAAAATGCTTATGGTATTCTTGCAAAAACAACTGATTTTCCTTATATAGTTTATTTTAAACTTTACGAAAAGAAAAGCAGTATATTATAAAATCTACATAAACATATTTTTTTATGGTTATACAACTGTTGGAATGGTTTGTAAAAAAGTCAAGGTTTCACCACGTGAATGTCTTTGTATCTTTAGCGCCTAGATTCACAAAGGGGGGTTATTACTTATGCCCCCGGGGGTAAGCTCAAAACACCCTTTGCTTTCCAATTTAATTCCAAGGCGCTGTGAGCCTGACCACAAGGGTCACGTGATAAACCAGGGTCGTTAGACAAAATTATTAGACAAAAGAAACATTTTTTTCGTCACTACAATTAACTAAAACAAACTAATTGATCCGTTTTTGAGGAATATAAAGTCACCTCCACCCATATCTGTCAATATATCACAAGTCGGTACCATTATATTTCTCATAGAAGAGTGATCTGCTGTAGAGTTTTGTGAGAAGGATTCATTTCCTGAAACAGAAAAACTGTAGTATTTTTTCAGTTTTCTAGCAGGTCAAATTTTTGGAAAGATCCAAATCAGTGATTTAGTGGTCAATGCACGCAGGTGCACGCGGTTCACCCACTTCTTATTATATTTCTGACCGTACCCTCGACTTTAAATCCTGGAGGAACACAGGGGAACGCATGTGAACGCTGTGTTTATTCATTTTATTTTAAATGCCTCTTCATTCCCTAGACCAAAATATCAAATATTTGGTTTACATTCCAAATAATCCATACAAACCTACCACGAATGCTATTGTATATTAATGCCGGTGTATTTTTGGCCTTGGAGACTGTCGGCGTCGCGATAGAGGGGTTAGTTTAGTATCTAGTAGTCTGACCGAAACTTGACTCGCAGTAATACTTTTGTCGGAACTGCCGCTTTGCGATAGCCTCGTACCGATATTATATTATAAACTTGAAAGCAAACCTCGAAAGCAACCCAGCTGCAAATAATTGGAATCCAAGTAAGACAAAAATACTAGTACTAACCAAATGAAAATGTCTATGAGTGCTCACTCAAAACACTGGATATGCGTTAGTTCAAGTCAAGATGCAGAGACAGAAGCAAGTAGAGGAGTGCGCGCAGCAGGCTTTCCAAAGCCCGGCTTTGGATTCTTACATTGAAACAGTGTGATAGTGATACTGTGAGGCAGCTTCCCAAGACTGGCCATCGATATGGACACAAAATACTGTTGAGGAGTTTAAGACAAAATATCCCTGGATTAGTTTCAAGAATGGAAACCTTCGTAAGCAAGTTGTATTGTGAGCATACGTCCATTCTCAAAACTTTAGAAGCTTTTACGCTTTCAGAACCGATCAATATGATTATTTAAAAAAATTACGTTACATGCTTTATTTAAATTAGACACGTTTTTCAATCCGTTTTAAATAAAACTGTTTGCCACTGAGAAACCCAACATGTTGTCCTAAAAAACAACTACCGCCCGTAATTTTTGCCTGGACCAATAGTAAATAGATTTTTACCGTTAGCACAAATCCGAGGTCTGAAACTTATAAAAATGTCAGTTCATGTCATCAAATTAAATTTGCGATAAAAATAATAAGTTGTGCGAGTCCATGAACTCGAGTTACGAATTCGGTCTTCTGAACGTATCATTGCAAATCAATTACTTTTTAAAACAAATATAGAAGAAACCTAATCCAAATTCTAATATTTTTAATTTACGCGTTAAAAAATTGGTAGAAAACTATCGATTGCCAAGGTTACCGTAAATTTATCTGAAACGCGTAGATTTGTTTCTAAATGACCGTGATATCTCAAAACAAACCCGAACCGCCGCTTTGCTAGAAGGGGTGGGGGGAGGGGTACACCCCCAGACCCCCCTCTCGGCGTTAGATATTTTGTAACGGCATACATTTGTCTCGTTTTCTAATATTTTGGATATAGCAACCCCAGGGGGACGGAGATGATTTTATTGCGTCCACCCACTAATATTTTTAGGACTACATCACTGATCCAAATCATCAATCACAATTGTTCACTTTAAGGCAATAGAATTATACTTTTACGCAGGTAATCTTATACGGGTAGCACAATACCATACACATTCTACCCATGTATACAACAGGACGATGGCGCCGTCACCGTTTGTCGCTTTCGTCGAACTCATGTCGTGTATGAAAGATCTTCTTTTAGAACCTGACAATATAAATAATGAACGTATTGTGAAGTAACTTCGTGGGAGGAACACGACGAACCCACGCTGAATTATTTAATTCCTCATCAAATGTAATGGCAGGCTTGTTGTGGGTGGCCAAATCTCGTTGCTATTACGAGTCCCCTACCCGGCATTTGGGGATTAAACCTGAGGCCTGCGTACAACGAAGGAACCTAATTTTCTTATTATCTGCAATTACAATTTGGTTTTCTAAGCTGGCATCAAAAATCGAAAATGTCTTCGTCATATCTACCCACCCTGACGTTAGATCTTGACCGACTTTAAATGAAATGTGTGTAATGATGCGGCACACGTATTTTTTAAGTTTGATCGAGATTTAACGTTAGGGTTTGGGGAGATAAATAAGAAAATTCCGAGTCTTGGTGCTAGCTCAGAGTTAACGGAGTATAGGTCTCGTGTCAATTGTTATGCTACAATTAAAGAATAGCAGTATTATGTAGCTAGGTATATCAATCGAAATAACCGGTGATCAAACGCCTTACATTTAGCATGGGTATACCAAGTTTAGACAAAATGATTGATGAAGTGTCAGAGGAGCGACGTGTTAAAGGTTACACCATCAGTTGTTGGTCGATGATTGATAATGAGATTGAAATCCGCACCAAGTGAGCCGTCAAGAGTATAAAAGTTCGAGGCTGCTTCGTTTAATATCTTTTTATCCTCGTCAATTATTGGGAAGAAGATAGGTGAGTAACGGACGAGGGTTTTCTGAAGAGGATTCAATAGTGTTTATTTTTAGGATATAAGCTCATCTCTGAAAACCAATCATACTGCCAGCCAAGTTAATGAACCATAAAGCTTCTGTATAGGTTTACTGACTACTGCTAATTAAGAGTCCATACAATGCCCAATTGTGCAGAATACTAGCAAAATAGAACCCATGACAAAATAGTACCAGGAAAAACCAATACGGTTTTCCTGTTTCTATTTTGTTACCCACCTAATAATTAATTATTGACGTCAATTTGCAAACTAACAAAGTTTTACTATATAACTTCTGGGGGTCGCGAAAGTTTTATAATAAAATACAGAAACTCTTCAGCAGCTGTTATAATAGAAACGTTTCCATTCGTGCGTTTTTCCGGTAACAGTAGGAAAAGTTACACAACGTGATAACAACGGTAGCATGATAGTGATACGGAATCCATCATCATTGTTTTCCAGTTGGTGTTTCAGTTGGGCTTTCCTCGCGTTGTCAGTACATTAGTACCTAACCTGAATTTGGGGATTTATACGACCATATACACGTTTGATTATCTACTTTTATACGCAAACCATTGCTAATACCACAATATTCCACACATGGTGTTTCCCAGAAAAGAATCAGCAAATTTCACCGGCACGTTCAGTTAAATGTTGTTTATAAACTTGTTTGTTTGAGTGTTTATCTAGTGCTTTGATGAAACCTCTGGGTTATATGGCCAGTGAATAAAAGTAGGCCGTGTAAATTGGTTACCCACAAAGTTCATCAACAGCTACGACGAGTATATCAAACTTTAAGTACTTACCTACCTCTTTGGATATATGAATTCCTTTTTCTGATAATAGAACACGTATAAATCGATGCATACGTGATTTTCAAGTCTGCGAAACTTTGGAAATTTCTATCAAATGCTTTGTTGACGGAGTGATCAAAGCGTATATCCAATTCGGGTGTATTTTGGGGTATTTGTGTCGGCTAAATTGGCAATAAAATGATACCAAACGATTCGACTTGAAAAGTTCGGGACCTGAATATTTGTTCAGTATCAATTATTGAGATAGCGATTTCTACTTTCAGTTATCATAGACGCTTATTGAAGCCTGAAGGTGTCCATTGTGACCCTTTTTCTTTCTTCTTGTTCGTGGTAAAGTAACGTGTATATACCATCATTTGTTCTAACTGTATGTGAGCTCTGTACCTACGTATATACTTACTAGTTACTACAAAAGCTCACACATATAATTTTCTTTGTTGTAAAATAGAAATGTTCACCCAGATGAGTAAACCTAGTCGCGTAGGAAAAACTGGATTGTAATGAGATACAATATCAGAGTATTCATCAAGTATTTTTCCAATGCATTTATTTGCATTGCTCTTGGTATTACCATAGCTGGCTTCAATTCGAGGAAAATTTGCATTAATTAATGCATGCAAACAAAGAAGGAACACAACAGCTCTGCTGTAATCCAATACAACTTCTAGTTGTTGCAGCCAGCAAGCAATGTTTTTGAGGCATTTCTCTTTGTCTTATAATGATGTAAATTGTTGGAGAACTATTTAGTTGCAAACAATGAATTAATTCCCCAGTTAACAGTGAAATTTCAAAAACGGATTTACGTTTCTGTTAATAATGTCATTCTATTACATATTGCTAAGTTCTGGTTTAATGAACTTAACACTATAACGGAAATGTACGGTTTTTATAGAATGCGAATTTATGTTTTCCATAGCCACAGTTACAGTGCCGAGTATAAGGAGAGCATCCAAGCATGGAATTGGATTCCATACATTCTGGCCTGAAACTTCTAGCATTTTTACGCACCTAAATGAGTGTCTCTGTCTGTTAAATTCAAATATTGCAGTCTAATTTCAACCCACTTCCCATGCACCTAGACGACTAAAATTTGGCACACGTGTCCTGCTTTGGTGACAACATAACATCTTACATTTTTAACCAGATCAAGCTCATAGACCTTGGTCCAGCCAATTTAAAGCATTACCGATCAAATGTTTATTGGCCAACAGACCTATTCCAGCCAAGAAAAGAATACTAGATATTCCTACTAAGAAAAGCCACTTGGGTTGTGATTGCCCTATCCTGTCTGGGTTAAATGCCAAAGCCAACTTGAATCAAATACCCAAATTTGTATCAAGTTGGCTTTAGCATTTAACCCGGGTAAGATAGGGCAATCACAACTCAAGTGGCTTTTCTTAGTAGATGTATCTAGTATTATTTTCTTGGCTGGAATAGGTCTATTAATGGACAACAATAAAACTGTGAATCTCGGAACTACACGGAAACAACCAAGCTCGAAAAACAAAAACAAGATTTTAAAAACGCATAGCTTATATTAAAGCGTATACAATATAAGGTTGTGAGTCATTGGAAAATGCAACCTTATATTTTAAACGGTTCAATGTAAGCTGCGTATTTTTTAAATCTTGTTTTTTTTTAAACTGTTGTATAGTTACAGTCAAATGTCTATCAAACAAAACAGTCCCTGTCTTGACGACCTACCTGTGTAGGTCACCAACAATGTTTTATCAAAAGGCGTAGCCAAGCCTGCACCCAATCGAACAAGATTGGCATATTTGACACCAGCAAAAAGTTTGACGTCATATACAACACAAAAACACGCGACAACGTATGCACCCTAATTTCGGGTGCAAACACCGTTTTATATTGCCCCAAAAACAACTAATAATTTATAGCTGTGCTGTTCATTAACAATACCTGTCCCGCATACGATAAGAAAATTGATAACGTAAAGTCGTGGTAACTTTATAAAATGACGCCTGCTTTTGCATCCGTCGTATGCGTTGGGGCGAACATAATCGTGTCATAAAATAGGGGTCGAACCAATCACTCTGCATATGTTAACCTTTGACGTAACACGAATTAACAAGGGTAAAAGAGAATGGGTCGTGCCTCGTGGTAGGATGGTTTTTCATGCTGCAATCATTGACAAAGCAGTATTTTCACGGCTTTATTTAACGCGAGAATGATTCGAGCGTTAATCAAAGCTGTAGATAGTTGTGTTAACATTGGTTTATACACGAAGAGTACGTAGTCTTGACTTTCGAGAAAAAAAAATAGGTTAGCTGTCGAGGGCACAAGTTGTGCACAATATTTTTGCACTGCTCACTATGTGCTTTATTTTGTTAAATGTAGCGTTCATTCCGCGCTATGCGATGAGGCTCGGGAGAGGCAACGTGGATCAATCGCCATTCACCAGATGTTGAATTCACCGTGTACAAAAAGGATCAAACTATAGCGCCATTCACATGAACCTGAGTCCTAAAAGCGGCTTTCCCTACAACAGATCATGCTCCACGTTCACCGTAGTAATATAGACGCTTCCGTACCCTTTGCCAGTAACTAGCTCGACCCACCACAGCGAGCGAGTATAAACAAATTGAAAAGTGGAAAGCTGCTCAAGTCAATCTCGGTGGATTCGGGCCAGTAGATTACTTTTCGATTCAAGATTGACGTCTCAATCTTCAATTAAGCACGCCTTGTACAGAATACCAGGGACTGAAACGGTTTGAAATTTTGGTTTCGGTTTCGCTTTTTGTTTTTCCGGGTTCGGTTTCGATGTCGCTCTTTCAAAGTATATCGGTTTTGAGACCAGTTTCAACAAGTTTATTACGGGCTTCTCTGCACTTTGAACATTTTACCTTCTTGAAAACTGCAAATTGGGTGAAGCGAGAAAATGTTCGGGTTCTTTGACCGCTAACTTCGTCGGAGGATCGAACTCGTACCAAACGTTGTCAACAATTCAATTCGATTTTTATAATAAAACAAAGTATTGCTTCCCTGAACCATTCACCGTGGTACTCGAACGGTATGAGATCGTAGCTCCAGCCCGAGACTTTATTTCCTTGAATATGGCAGCGCCATCGGCACCGAAACGTTGGAACGTGCATTGGTCCAGCCCTTTTTAGGGCCAAAAAGCGATTCAAAAGAGCACACATGTGAATACGATACCACAGAAAATACATTTCAAAATTTCGAGAATTCTACTTTTTCTGAGCTTCTTTCAGGCTAAGGATTGTTAGTCACTGTACGTTCAAATCATATCACATATAGTTCATGAAAAGGTTTTTCTCTAGTTATCTATGCGTACATACTGTTCACATATAAGTGTAATTTGGCTTGGTATTTTAATAGATATTATGATTAATTGATGGTACATATTATTGCACTTGGAAAAGATTACTAGTCAAAATTTAAAACGCGGCACTAGGTATTTCTCAGAGAAGCATTTTAAGCCGAGTATGCTAGTATACGTAAGTTTAATTGTAAAAGTTAGAGCTCCATTGATTTCATAAGGAATTCCAATAATTCCATTTAAATTCCGTAAAAAAACGAAATAAACCGTAACAAAGTGAAATAAACCACCAGATAAAAATCGGTTGGTTCCCGGTTTTGTTCCATGGATATTTTAAAATAACGGTTCCAGTTCGGTTTGGTTTCGAAAAATATCAGATTTTTCCTTTTTCCTGTTTCGATGTTGGTTGCGGTTTTATTCGCACACAAAAACGAAGCTAACTTTAATCCAAGAGATTAATCGGTGCAGCTGAACCTGAGAGATGTATCTTTATGGCAGGCTGGCGACCTATGCTTGCACCCCATGTCGGCCGCTGTGCTGAATTGATATGTTAACTTTTGACATGAGACTGTCAAAGACCAGCATACGTGCACTGGAACATCCGGGTTGAACGCAAAAAAAACTTGTTCGTGATGGCTGGAAATGGCGAGCACCCGAAACTAAACCCCTTCTTAACGAGTAAAACCAAAATTACAACGTTATTTACCTCAGCCGTAAAACCATGGCACGCTGTGGTATATTTTTTTCTATGCTCGGTTTTAGAAGCGCCAGCAATACCAAAATATGTCATCCTAGCCCAAACTTGACGTTCTAAACAATGAAATTGTTTTTAAAGCCATGCAATAAATATTTTAGAAAATGAAGAACGTTTTAATGAAAAAAATGCAAATTTTTTAATTAAAACGAACTGCATTTCCAAAATTCAAAACACAGACTGAAAACATAAATGTTGCACGTGTGTAACATAAAGCTGTTAACGGCGAGATTAAGTTGACTGCATTGGCAAAAAATCTCAACTAATCAAAAAATGCGCTTCTGACAGTCAAAATTCCTGTACGCACATTTTGATATTTTAACAAACAATAAATAGATTTCCCGGCCGTAATCAGCCTTACGGCCAGTTTTTCACAGGCCTGTTAAATCTGAACAGTCCGTTAGAAAAAGAATCCAGACATCTGCTTGGCTGTTGCCATGGTAATAACAAGTGAACGGACCGTCAGATTCTTAGCGGGCTACTGAAAAACCGGCCCTTAATATTGCATTTCGTTCACTTTTTATAAACGAGCAAAGCACCCCAAAAACTTTCGTTTTCGCCATTTGTTTCAATATGGCCAAGAACTCTATAGTATTTTTTGTAAACATATTTTAGAATAACTTCAGTCTCTCTTAGTCTCTCTTATTAACTTTGCGGAAAGGAGCTGTTGGCGTAAACTTCTGCTTTACTCAGCTCCTGTGGCTACTTTAACTTTGAATCATGTCCATTTAGTGGGGAAGGTCTGCCAGAGGGATGGTTGCCACAAGCCCTAAGCTGTAGATGACTTGCACTATAGCAAATAGTTCGTAGACCAAACAGAAGTATTTCACTCTAACTGTTATTTTCCCAGTTGTATCCACACAGCAAAGCGTTTTTTTTTGGTTTTTTTTGGGTGTTTAACGACGCACTGTAATGACAACTGGCCCTGTGGCACTGGTTTATTGGCGTCGGTGAATGATAGGGTGATAATGAGGGTGGTGATGAACCTAACAGGGAAGAGGGGAAACCCGGTGCCG
>QKMV01004299.1:0-10352 GCA_003287335.1 Lednia tumana
TTGTTTTGTTTTTCCCTATATAAGTTCTTGCTCACGTAAAACATCTGCCAAACTTGCCCCAATGAAGCTTTCAGCAAGGTTAGCGAAACGTAGGCAGTTTATTTGTTGGAACTTTTCAGAAGTTTAACCCAGTTATTAACAGTTTTTTTAAAAACTTTTAGAAAGTGATCGTCTACGTAGTGTCACTTTTCCTACAACACCAAAATGTTTTGAAGATTTGCAAAGGAGCCAGTTTTTAGTGGTTCGTAAGTCTCCCTTGAAACAACTAATCAGATGCCACCAATATTTCGAACGGATTGTTACCTTTCCAAACTATGTAGATATGTGTCAAAAATAATATATTTGCCATGCAGTGACCCCAATCATTAGCAAATCCTTATTTTTTGGAAATTCCCTTTTCCAGTAGTGACCAAGCGGCCGATTGCACTGATCCGATTAGATTGCAAGTATTTTAGATGTATTTAATTAATCCGTTTCCCTGATAAGCCCACTGGTCGCTCGGTTTAAGGGTTGCTCATATAACAAGCAATTGCGCACCACGTGGCTCGTTATCTTGGAACTAAGCCTGTTTTAAATAACGAGACTTTTAAGCCAGACTTGAGTTAAAGAGATACTACCAGTTAAGCCCTCAGTGTTGTACGGCCTCTCGACTATCAACGCTAATGAATAGTATTACTCCCCGCCGTTATGTCAGAAGGAGAACAGAATGGGCTGAGAGCAAAGGCACGGTAAAAAATTCCGTCTTACACGAACGCCGAACAGTGACTTAATTTTCATATTTCCCGTCCATTTTCTTGAATTCAAGAGCTACTCATCACAACGTTGATTTAGACCCTCTGAGAAATCTAGACATTCTTGAAATCGATCAACTTCACAGTTATATTTGGTAAAATATAGGCAACATTTTAAGCGGTGACCAAATTATGGCAAGTACACGCACTTTAAAGTTTTATCGGCAATCATTTTGTGACATAGTGTTTCGAAAATTTGATTGGAAAATATCCAGCTGAAATGAAAAACAGCGTTCATCACACTTGTCATGTGAATTATTTGCCAGGTGATGAACTTGGTTGGCAAATTATTCAGCTCAAACGAACAGCTGATAGCAAATACAATTTCGGTTTCGTTATCGCCGATTAAATGATTGCGCAGCGATAATAGGTTCCGGACAAACCCTCGATTTTCCGATGCAAACGCATTCATCATTTTGCACCAAATAGAAGATAATTGCAATTACTCGGTAATCGAGCGGATTTTTCCACTAAAACTGTAGCTCACTTGATGAACACACAGTTGGAAATTGATGCGTGAAATTTCCGTGATCCTTGAGTTTTTAATTGTCATTTGCATCATGCTTCATTTATAATTTTAACTAACGTGCCCATTTCCGAATTCATTTATTGCAAAATTTCATGCCAGTCATTGTGATACGTTTTAATTTCACAAACTCATATAAACGTCAGCACGGCCCCGAGTTGTTTCCGGTCGGCAAAAACGTGCTTCGTTCGTTTAGGACGCCGATGACGCGTGCGTTCATTTTCTCGTGACGATATCGAGCCCTCCCAGAGGTGCTCGGGAAGAAAACTAGTGCCACTGCCACCACCGCGCCGATGACGACGCCGATGACGACGTCGGCGACGACGACACGGATGGTAACTGGAACACTGGCCATTATAACCGCAAAGTTTATCCTGATTTACGAGCACTTACAGCCGCCCAGGGGGTTCCTCGTTTGAAATTAGAATACCATCGCCGCCGTCGCCACCGCCGCCCGCCACTTCCTTCTTTATGTGCCCGCATCGGTGAATTGGGAAATTATAATATCTGAACGCGTCTGAATATCTCTTCAAATCAATGCTAGATAAAAACTGAATTTCTTTCAAGTTCTTTAATAAGCTGGGTGGACTGTACACTTTGATAAACTCAGCGATGTTATGGAAACTTTCGGACCTGTGCCACACCAATACTGACGTTACAAAACCCCTACAATGGGGCTAAAGTTCTTTCTACGTCGAAAACTGCGTTGATTTCTCCGTATCTGGTGGACCCATCTAAGATTGAGCCGACAACTTATTTGTCAAAGCTTGCAAAATATTTCCAATAGAGCCCAATCAATTGCACATGTGTCACCGTTCTTCAGAAGAAAAAACCCATTCAACGAGGAGCTTCACGAAAATAACGAATATCGAGGAACAACTTTATAATAATGGCAAATCTTGGATTGTGAAAGACCTCATTTTAGCCCTAAGGGCTAGGCAATGACTGAGGGTGGAAAATCTCGTTATACGAAGAGAAGAGCCGGGCTTGAAGTGCCTCCGGGCACTCGTCTACTCCTACTGCTCCGAATCCTACATAACACTCGGCTCGTTTTCTTACGTCTCGGCAAATATGGATCAAGTATACTATTAAGTAGGAAGACACACCACGTGATTTAACAAGATCTAGAATAATGAGCACTCTGTCGGGTAATATCCCTGCGTCCCTGTATCCCTGTATCCCTTTACTTTTCGAATGGGTTCGATTGGCTCCAAATTTACCTTCTTTCTTTTGGTTGGTACACTATGCATAAGGATGCATTGGACTGACTTTCAATCAACCGTAGTTTAATCACACAATTTTTTATATCTTCTGAGCGCCGTTTAAAAAATTGAGCCGTCGCTTGTCTTGCATACTTTCGAGACTCCTTACCCACGAAGCGAAGTGTCAAGAACGTGTGCCCGAGTAGCTCGGCGGAAAGAGCGATTGAGTGGTAATCGAGAGATCTAGGTTTCGTATTCCGGTTTGGATTAAGATCTGTCCCTCTTGGAGTCCCATCCATCTCGCACTACGTCAGATTTGACCCAGCGATGTGTCGTGAAGCACCGAACCAACTTGTGGCCGATGATTGAGACAACGTTTTAAGCTCGGATTCAAAAGTCGGTGAGCCGGGAAACCTGCCCATATCTCGTTTTCTTTTAATTTAATGTGTGTTTTTACTCTGCGTAGTCATACAGTATTCATAAAAAAATGTGGGAAATGTGTTACAGCGTCGCAAAGAATGAATTTCATACCCATCGTCGGTGACAACAACACAAGATCGTCAGCTATCTGCATGTTATTCAATAATTCCGCCGATCACGTGACCACAATAGTGTTTCCATGAATGCAGAGCGGGGTGTGCGAGCGAATGAAGTGCTAAACTGTGTTGCATGCGAATCGGCCGGCCGTCACAAAGCCAGACCGCTTATCCGTGTGCTGGCCGGGGCTCACATAATGGCGGGCTGCAGAATCAACGTGGTCCGATGTCGCCACGATACGTCTGGCTATTGCAATCAGAGCTGACCATGATTAACCTTTGCTTTGATTGTGCTCGGTATACTGGCGTTTCCATTGCCAATCAGCTATCTAATCAATAAGCAATGTGTATCAATTTACTGGTGAATAGTTCAAATTTAAACCACAACTTTGAATGCGGTACGATAAGCAATCTAAACTAGTGGGAAATGATTGGCACTGATGCGTAATTAATTGTTCTGGTCGACCAATAATTTCGTTTTATCGAGATCAATGAAAATACGATCAAAGATAGTCTGATGCGAGCAGGTACGCTCGCAATTACAAAGAACCGGCACCTCCATTTTGATAAATATAGTCATGCCAACGCGTTGACATTTTACTGCCGGTAACAGAACTATCTGGTTTTCGAGTAATTATTTTACACAATATTTAAAGCCCAATAAATGTATGCACATGAACTTTATGTGGTGGGGTAACGAAATGGGTGTAATTACCACCCCAAAACATAATCCGTTCCCTTATCTATTTGCGGTAGTACAAGTTACGCTAGCTTGTATACACACAGAAATGATTCGGGTGGTTTACATTCAGAATTAATTCAAAATTCAGGGAGGCAGTCACATTTTGAGCCGTTGCAAGGCATTAAAACCCAGAGAGCAGGGGTGCAGTAATCTTTGTTCGGTGGGCCACGAAATCTAGTCGCACCGCGGAGTGTTTTCTCCGTCGTCGTCATCGCAATGCTTGTAAAGCTCGACTCGTATTACACCTATTGTACAAAAGGAACCCCCGCGATGCGACAATTATCACGAGACAGCACCGCAAGACGTGTTTATGAAGGCAATGATAATAAAGTAATCAAGAGAGGTCTCAGGTTAGAGCCTGGAACATGCGAATCACCTCTTCCCTAGCACGCTATTTCATGGACGGTCACGTAATTAGATTTTGACGTACGAAATATTTTGACTAAATGAATGTTTGTTATGAGACTGAGGAGAATGTCTAAACGCGTAGCAAAGAAGCTTATGTATTTAGCAACTGCCCCTAAAATAACAACATTGTGTATGTCTGACTTATAAGCCAGACGCTTACTGTTGGCCATCGAAGGAGCGATCAGTACACCAAATGCATTTCTGTGGTCTTATTCAGTTACCTTTTTGGGTTCATTTTCCGTGGAAAAAAAAACAACGTCCATCCCGTGTGTGTGAAAGGTATGATTTTTTCACTTTCCATGGAAATGGGTTCTTTTAACATGGAAAAAAGTTAATGAAAAAGACGCCTTAAATAAAATGATAGTTTTTTTTTCATATCTGAAACCTTCGCGAGGACGAAAGGTTTATTTACTAACGCACTTTAATGAAGCTGAAGGTATTAGATTATGTTAATACAAGATAACCGATTCAGAGATAAAAATATCACTACTAGCTATTGGATTCTTAAAGAATAAGTTACAAATTATTTCAACAAATGAATGTAGTAAAATAAGCTTAGACTCAAAGAAGCTGGCAAAGTTATTCCTAAGTTGGTCCTGAATGTAGAGTGCGTTCATTGAGTTGCTTTGTCTGAAGTAGGAGCCAGCCTTCAAGTTAACAGTGATTTAATTAACAAACGAACCGAGCCGCTCCGCTCCGCGCTGCTCCGCGCTGCTCCGCGCCGCGGCGAGAGTGACTCCGAGCACACCAAGAGTTGAGCTGCAAGCTTTGTTTGCCCGCTCGTTCGCTGTACACGAAAGTAGCAAACAACCAACTTCAATACG
Source organism: Lednia tumana (assembly GCA_003287335.1). Classification (NCBI taxonomy): domain Eukaryota; kingdom Metazoa; phylum Arthropoda; class Insecta; order Plecoptera; family Nemouridae; genus Lednia; species Lednia tumana. The sequence goes on from QKMV01004299.1 coordinate 5,030, forward strand.
GCACTACGAAGTCACCTTGCCGTGGCGACGCGACGCGACGCGACGCGACACGACGTGTACTGACCAGAATGGAACAACATATAACGAGGAAAGTTTTTTTTCTTAACACGTTCGTTTGTGTCCCACGCTTACATTTAAATGTTAACCTAACAGAAAACTTTTTCAATTCGCTCATGAGAAAGGGTTAATCCGAGCCCAAGTAACGCAAATCTGTTTGCGTCTAGAGGCAACTCAATTCGTGACACCTTTGCCCCCTTGATAAAGTTATATCACATGGAAGAAAAATGCGTTCAACACGAACTTGCATGCTGTGTGTTCTGGGGAGACGTTGGGCGTACATGCAACTGGAATTATGAGGATAGGTAACATATTTCACCAAGGTAGCATTTCAAAGTATCATCAATCAGTGACGCGTTAGCTTGAAATTCTAGCGCATGGAGGTAAACATTGAGAGCGATTTTGAGGCGATGTTTTAATATCTGGCATTCCTTTCGTGATTTGATTAGTAAGTATACCATTTTATCATATTTCAGCTAATTTCCAAGTCGAGTCCCGCAAGTCGAGATCATCCCGTTTCACGATCTTCAATAATAGGTACTACCTCAAGTGCGTCATTTCGTGAAACACTAGAAAAGAAACCGTGAAATGAGAGATTGAAGGGCAGGGCACAGACGGGACAAAAGTGAAGTGGCAGCTAGATGTTCAAATGGCATTGACTCTGCCCAGCTCCTCTTTTGTATGCCTGAAGAGAGCGCCGTCGACGTCGGGAACAACGCCGAAGTCGGTGAAAGCAGATTATTCAAGATTAAAAATAATTCTCATCGCAAATAGAGTATTCGCTTTGCGACTCATGAATAATTCGTAGCTTCATGTTTATCGACGGACTTAAAGTGTACGGCATTTTGCATTGATTCGTGCTTGGACGAGGTGGACATCACTAAAATGTTCGCTTAACAACCGTGATGCTGGAGAGCCCGAGGTTTCAGGTCAGCTTCGAATTAAATCCTTCGTCGCGACATAGGCAAATAAAATACCGTCAACACAACAGCTCTGATGGCGTTTCTCTCAGCAACCCACAAAGAGACGAATTTAATCGCAATTCCAATGTAATCTGTTTTCCTTAGGTTGGACTAGACGAGCAACTTCCACCGAGTGATATTTGCCACACCGAAACTGAGCAAAAGAGACTATCATACTACTATTTGCAAGTCGAAGCGGAAAGAATAAACGTAGAAAACTCTTGGCTTTAAAAGTTTTTCGCAGAGTTTTCTTTTTTCGTGATAAACGCTTTCCTCTCGGCGTGACGCGATACAAAAGCGTGGCAGTGTAATATGCAATTGTTTTACTTGCGACGCTGGCGGCGGCGGTGGAGGCGGTGGTGGCGGCGGCGGCAACGGGGGTAGCATGATGGATCTACTTCAGCCAGAGCAACCGTGGTAGAGCAGGCAAGAGGGGATGGGACGCAACGCAAGATACAGCCTCCGTGGATAGCTTTCAGCCAACTCATTACAACCTCGTGCCTCTTTTGTCTTCACCTACCTCACACTCCTCGCTAGCCCATTCTAAAAAAAACACAATCCTTAAGGGAGGATTATAATTTATCACTTGCCAAGAGAGCAGAAGATCCGTTGAAAATCAAATTTTAATGTTTCGGTTGAGGAGAAAGTCGTGAAAGCCAGCGTGCTCAAACGGGCTGATTGGCGGATGTGGATATACCACTCACAAAAAAGGCTTTGTCGTGCAGTAGAAGTTTCCGCTAAAACAGAAATTCAATACTTCAACTAGATTTAATATTGTCGAGACTTGCAAAGAGACAGTGGGCTGACACTGAAATGTGGAGGCGGGCGTATGGAAGGAGGATGCGCTTATAGCTGGTTTCGGTGAGTGAAGAAATGACGTTTTTTGTTCAGATTCCACGCGCCGGATCCAGACTGCAATTACCACTCTAAAAAGAATGGAAGACGTTTAATAAAATTCCTCCCTTTGAAACTGGTGTCTGTCACTTTTGTTATCCCGGAATGTATACGGAAGAGATACAAGGACTCTACGCCATGGCACACACACATATATATATATGTATATCCCTCGACGAGCACAAGGGAAAGTGGGTTTCAGAAGAAGCAAACTGCGAAAATTCTGGATTAAAATAATGGAACGAAGTGATCATTCTGCTGGATATAATAGGTTTCCTCCTCAATCTGTTGGCAACGAGGCTCTAGCTTTCTAATAAGCCACTGACCCATTCTCTTGATCCTTTACTTCACGTCACTCACTGTCAAGAAAATCACAAAATAAAAACTCCACACAATCAGAAGTTATGCTCTTTGAAAATGCTTTATTAAAAATCAGAGCGTCGCAAAGCTGTAAAAAACCAATCCATGTAGTGATAGCAAAACAACTATATCATTTAACTTGAGTTGATTGTGTCATCATCGATTGGTCATAGATTCAACTCTTGATGCAAGTGGAGACATTGACGAGGGGCTTGCCACGGCATTTTTCCTTCCATCCTTCCCACGGAGAGAAGCTGTTTCGAGACTTGTACACCTTTTGGGCGCAAGCGACATCGTCAGCCAAGCTCTCGTTCAGAAGGTCTGGAAAGTTTAATCGGTCAAGCGACCAGGAGATACACCCGGGTACGTAACGTTCATCGACATTTATTGTTAGAACGAGCGAACGATAGCGAACAAAGCGTCCACATTCCGCTTTTGTACAAGCACTTGGGTACTTTTGGAGTTGCCAGACGATTTGACCAACCACCAAGAGCTTTTTTTGAAAATCAATCCTATCCTTAGGCCTGCATTTCTTTTCAAATGAATTGACCAATACATTTTTTCATGAAATCATGAAATCTAAATATTCCCATATGAATAGTGGGGTGGAGCGAGAGAATGGAAGTTATTTATATGAATCGTGTGTTCGGTCTATCAGGAACCAAGACAGAAATTGGCAATTTTATCACCCCTCTCACCCCTAGACAGAAATTGGCACTTTCATCACCCCTCTCACCCCTTCCGCGCTCATCACCACCTCCCGTCAGCTGTTAATCTATCCTTCAAAAGTAGGATTATGCACAGCTAAGAAACCCGGCCCGTTTCTGTTAAAATGGGCAGAGATTTTACAAGTGTCCCAACCATCGCTCGCTCATTTAAACGCGACCGTGCTTGCCTAGCGTCTTTCTAGCGATTATTAGCGTGACTCACCTTCACACTTGATGTTGCATCGACCTCCAGCGACCTTGGGGGTGCACCATTCCGGGGATTTGATCTGCAAACGGAGACAGTGCGTTGGTATCACATGTGTTTCTTGAACTCACAATGCTGCCTAGTTCGGTAACATGAGGTAACATGAGGTAACATGAGGTAACATGAGGTAACATGAGGTGACCCAACGATAAGGAAAGGATGCGATACTGGCGAAACAAAACCGCGCCAAACTTGCCTGGAAAAGTCCATATTCGTTGTTTCCCTTCGACGGTGTCACTTTGGACGAATCTCGCCCACTCTCAGCTTCGACCAGGCACACCCCTGTCGACAAGAAGAGATTGGATGAGTTGATTCACCCCAAACATGTTGCCTTGTAGTCCCGAGGCACCAACAGAGAGGGGGGGGGGGGATGGGACGATTGCCTCCCCCGATTTGCACCCTGACATGTATGTTCGAACATAATTGGTTGAGGATTTAAAGTTTTCTTTCAGATTGGGGTTCAGATTTTCAATTTCACACAAAAATATCAGAAATACGTATGATTTCAACACACCGCCTACAGTTCTTTTTCTTATCCTTCTCCATGCTCCAAATTGTGCGCAAAAATGTGTAATATTTTTGGTTTATAAACAAAAAGTACTGTTCATAGGGCCAGAAGGGCATCAACAAATTCTGAAATGAAAATATTTTGCTAACGGCATGGTAATGCGGCGCAAAGCGAACAAAATTGCTAGGTATAAATTCGAATTCCCCCCGTCCCCATCACCCTCCCCCCACCGATCAGTTCGCAAAAATCTTTAAGCTCTGGTTTTAAATACTTTGTATCGCCATGGTAATAGCGAATCAGACGCAGTGACTATTTTCTTGTAATAACGAAATGATAATGCCTGCATCGTGCGAAGCGAATCTAGCCATTGTAGTGTAAACATATTTTCCCGCGTCGTTCTCGTCTTACAGTTGGAAATGATGTGCGGGGTGTTGATGTCGTTCTTCTGCAGCTCGTCGACGACGCCACACCTGTCGTACACTTTGCCGTCGACCTGGCTCGCCGCGAGGACGGCGACCAGGACGGCGCACACGAGGGCGTGGGCACGGCTCATTGAGCCACGATCCTGCAGCCGGGATTTCAGGTTTACAATATGTGGTGTTAAGCCTTCATTTAACGTCCTATTGACAGGAGCCCGTACACAAAATTACTGCTTTATTTATTTTTATTATTATCATGTCTTTAGGAACAATAGAATTCCAGTTCCACTTAGTGCCGTTTAAAAACACGTAGGATGTAAGAGCTGGGAAACCCGATGCCGGCACGTTACCTACTCTTGTCGAAAAGCACCAAGGGATCCACCTCTTAGCGTCCCTTCTGAAGGACGGTACAACTCAAAAAGCAGGATTTCGCACTAATCCGTGCTGTCGAGGAGCGAAGCTGCGGTTCTAGCTTCAAACCCTCCAACCTCTCTCCCAAACTGAACTGGGTCTTGGAATGAAAAGTTAACTGCCCAATATCTGACCAAGCGCATTGTTACTTTGCTTCCGTGATCTCACGAGAACTGTTGAATCTAGTACGCCAAACCGTTCGGTCACCTATGACCCAGCCCAATGTTGCTTAACTTCGATGTTCTCACGAGAACCGGTGCATTCTAAATGCCAAACCATTCAGCTTAATTATAATGGGAAACAGAAATTTCTGTGTGCGGACTTCGTCGAGAAGAGGGTCTCTGAAAAGGCGGCCATTATTCCTAAATTTGAAGCCAATTTTTTATATCGTAGCCTGTCGAGGAAAAAAAGTGGTGACGCCACCATATTGGAGTAACATACATTGATACAAATACATAAACACAAAAAATTGCATGCACTGCCGAAATGTGTAAGGAATCAAAGCGGATATCAAATCTAGCGTACAACAGTTTAAAAAAGTGAAAACAGTTTTTAATTCACACTTACAGGTTTTGCAGTATGGTGCAGTTTAGCGTGTTTAGGCATGTATATTAGCATTTGACGGTCAAAATGATATGTTAATGTTTTAAAATTGACAATAAACAAATAAAAATAATAATACAGCCGTACGAAATCAGACCATTATTCATAATTTCCCCACTTTGACAGTCTACTACTTG
>QKMV01004300.1:0-10352 GCA_003287335.1 Lednia tumana
GGTATTTTTGAAGTGATTTTAATATTCTTAAAATTATTACTAGCCGTGTAATTGGCTTTAAAAGTTTATTCCTTGAAGAGAACTGTTATTGGTAACGGACGACTCTTGTAGCGTGTGGGGTACTAGTTTTCGTCGAACGTACCTTCTGCGTGATTTTGTTCTTCTTGCAGAAGGCTAGTAGCTTGTACATGTTGAAGTTATCGATCTCTGCCGTGAGAACAAAGTCGGACAGGGAGTGAAGCTTTGTGTCCATGCATTTCAAGCTCGTGTCTTGAGGCAAGCATCCAGCCTTGCCGCCTGTCGGAATGAAATCAGATGTACCGTCGACATTATTCCACGTGGGAAACACTTGTTCGTGGGTCACATCGGAATGGATACTGTTTGGTGCTGCTACGTAGGGTTTTTTTTTCATTTCATGAATTTAATGTAACTTACAAAGAAACATATAAATGGCAACGGTGACCTACAAAGATTAAAAACTCTTGACTTGTACTAGGTTCCCTCTCCCCTTGGGGAAAATAGTTTAAGATAGCCGTGGGTTGCGGTAACATGAATAAATTAAAAACAACGCTGTAGTTTGTTTATATTGTGTTCAATTAATGTTAAGTAGGCTTAATGGAAAAACGTAAGCAAATGTAATAAATTTAGCTTCCAATCCAGGTGAAAAATACTTGGTCCTGGTCAGAACTCAGGATGATACTATTTGTACAGTGGCATGTGTTTCGAGGCAAAAATTCGGTAAGAAACTGTCAAAACAGCATGGTAAGTCGTGGTGAGTTGTTCTCGAATTATACCAAGAACGGAAAATAGACACGAGTCTAAAGAATTTTATGGTTCAGTTCTAAATTTTCTACCCCGCAGTTAGAAAGTGATGAACACGCAAGCATGGGCTATTGAAAGAATAAATACGTAGAGTTGGATTCCCGTGCTGTTATGCTTGCTTACCGAGCATGAACAGAAGTCGGGAAGCCACGTAGATCATGTGGTCGAGGTAGAGCCGGTTGAAAGGCGAGAATCGAGTCTCGTAACGCTGGCGGTAGCCATTGAGCTGCGCCAGTGCGTGGACCAGCTGTTGCCCGGAGAGTTCGGCGCTGTGCATGTGCGCGACTGCATCCAAGAGGTTGTGGGCCTCGTCGATGACGACCACGGAGCCGCGAAGGGAGATGCCGCACGCCTCGCGAGTGCTGCGATGGAGGAGGGTGTTGTACGGTACGACCACCACCTGGGGTAGAATAGAGCATGCGGTGTGATTAGTATTTGGTGTGGGTTTTGGAGGTTGCAGGACCAAATTTTGCAATGAAAATAACACCGCTCTATTAGATTTGTACAAAAATTAGAAGATGTAACCCCAGCACTTCAGGAGGAAAAAATACGTTTCTGAAAGAAAATTAATTTCACTTCAAAAATCCCTGTCTAATGGAGGACTTGAACTCGGGACCTTTGGTTTGTCTCTGCTTCCAGGGTTCAGGGTTCGGGGTTCGAGTCCTCTAGTAGGCAGGTATTTTGGAAGTGATATGAATTTTCTTTAAGTTAATACTAGCCAAGTTAATAGCTTTAAGTATTTAATCCTTGTCAAAATTTTTTCTGCTTTAGTTCAACAATTTATTTAGATATTAATTTATCAATTTTTGTACAATGTTTAGCCAAAACGATATTTTTGCTCGCGCCTGCTAGATTTATTCAAGGCTTAAAATTTGAGCTATGGGTTTGAACTCACGCATATCCTAGTAAAAGTCGATTGGGTCACATTTTTTTGTAAGTTTTATAAATTTCACGAATTAAAGCCACCAGTTGAAAAGTTTCCGAAGGTTCGAAAACTTAAGTGTCAGTTTGAAAGTTTTTCTGCCTATTAGTAGTAAGAATTATGAAACTTGTCGAATGCAGAATGATTTTAGTTTCAGTTGAAAACTCTAAGTAAAATAACTTGAAAGACGAGACGATATGGATGGAGAGGACATTCTACCTGATCAATTGGGGCCTGTATATTCAGATAATGAATTAGACAATGCAGATTTAGTGGAAGAAGTGCAAGCTGTGAAAAATTTGAAAATATACGCCACGGTTGCAATCTGTTTTTCACAAAAGTTACAAAAACGGAAAATGGATGTCAATTCCCCGTCATCCTCACAACATGCTCGATATTTCACGTCTTCAACACAAATTCCCCTCCCCCTAATCCAGCGCCCACCTGAGCCCCGCTGACAGCAGCGCGCGATGCGTAGTACGGACAGGCACCCATCTTGGTTCCGCGTGCCACCAGCTGCTCTACGTCTTGCACGTCTACGAGGCATTCGTCCCGCAGGCCCTCAACGGCCTTCTGCCTTGTGTGTGGGCAGCCCGATGTGCACTTGGACTTCTTCTTCGTCCCACCACCACCCTCAGCCTTGGTCGTGGACGTGCCCTTCTTGCGCTTCTGCAGGTCAAGGCATCTAGCAGAAAGGACAGATGGGAGTTTTCAGTTTATTTTGGGTTCACATCAACATAAATTGCAGGAAAAGCGGAGTCTCCAGTCCCGAAACTTACATGGGCACTTAAATTAATGAAAAATGGTTAGGATTAGAGCAGGGTAATTTTGTCAGTCTCCAAAATTGCAACCTTGTAGGCTCTAGGGTTGCCATTCATCCCTCAGACCCCCGCTATAGGTTTTTTTGGGGTGGCATAAATTTATCTTCTTCTGTCTAGTTTTGGATCTGGTAACCTTAGCAGATACCCACCTCTCGTTGATGAGTGCCATGCTCTTGAGCCGATTGACAGTCTCATTGATACAGTAATTCTGCCGTGAAGCGAGAGAGACAAGGCGAATTTTGCGAGCGAAAGAGCTGCGCTGAACTTCACCAACAAACTGTGCCAACTGTGAATGAGTTCGGCTGCAGAAGAATATTTTTGTGTCGTGAAATTCTTCCTCTTCTTGCTCTGGAGCATCAACTTCCTCTTCTTCATCGCTGTTGATATCCTCGAGCATTATATCTTGGTCATCAAAAGCATCGTCTGATTTGTTCACATCCCCTGCTTCTCCTGTCTGTGTGGGCTCACCAGTATCATCACTCTTCAGCACCTTACTTGCACCGAATGTGAAGTCGACCTTTTCAATCACTTTCTTTTTACTTCGCAGCTTTTCATACTTTTCATCTCTCTCTTCGAGAATTTTCAGTTTCCTTTCGAGAATGCCCTTCTTTTGGTTGATCACTGCTTGTTTCGATTGCTGGTTGAACCAATCATCACCATTAATGCCATTACTGGCTTCAACGAGCTTGGCAATCGCAGACCTCACCTGCCGGCGTTCCCTTTCCTCGTGGTCTAGTAGCCAGCTAAGTGCTCCACATATTACGCTAAGTGATTTACCCTGTAGAGAAAATGGAATAAGGTATTAGTTTGCAGCTCATTTGCAAATTGCATTTTGTGGTGCGTGAAGATACATTTTTTTTTTAGAAACTGGTGACTTTTAAGGTTATGAACTCACAGTGCCAGTGGGACTCTCGAAAATCCCAAGTTTTCCTTCCTCAATCGTTTTGTAAATGCTGGTCATGAAGTCTTGTTGAATGGAGTAAGGTGTGAATGGAAAAGGAAACTCATTTCTTAACTCCAACTTTTCTTCTTCGTCCATTTCGTCTTGGAATGACAGAAAGTTGCTCACGTGCGTTTTCACACTCAAAAGCGCGGGGAAATGGAGACGGATTGTGATTGGTTAATTAAAATCAGGAAACGTACTACTACATTTCAATTTAATTGAGGATTTGAATAGTAAATTAAACCGTAACATAGATTATCAGTCACACATATGGATTGCTTTGCTATTTTTATCCAAGATATTTAGACATAATCAAAGAATATTTCAGGCAACTGTTCCTTGCTAGGAAAACTTGTCTGTGTTCCAAGAGACTGCACAGATATTGCTGCGATAATGCAAGATCTCCGAATGGACTCCTTCATTTCAAGCTTTGGAAAGTATGCCAAATAGAAAGCCAAGGCACCAATAAACATATCTCCAGCACCCTGAAATATCATGAAAAATATTTACAGAAATGAATTTCACTACACCTTAAATACATTCCTGTTGATTCCATAAATTCTTACGGTGCTATCAACAGGTGTCACCGCTTTGGATGGAACATGGGTAACGGTTTCATCCCCTTTTGTGGCAAAAACTGCTCCCTCTTTGCCTAGAGTGATGATTACAGTGTTGCACCCTTTGTCAACCAGCTTCTTCACAGCGATTCCAGCGTCAGTGACGGTGTTGACAACCATACCAGTCATAACGCCTGCCTGGAGAAGAAAATATAATTTTAAAAAGCAGCCTTAATTGTAACCATTGTAACCAATTGCCCAACTAAAATGTTTAGCATTCTTCAATATTTAAAATAAACGGTTTCCTCATCTTCGCACAGTCTAAATTTGCCAATTGATTGTACTTGCGCATTGATAGAGATATCAACAAAGCTGCAATCATTCAAAACCTTCGTTAATTAGGGAATAGCAAAAGGTTCTCTTAAAATGAAATATCATGTTGATTTTGTACATTTTGCATAAATTAATTTCAAATCAGGATATGAGATTATGAATAGGTAATGATGACATGGCTTCAAAATGTACAGTTGACCTCTGTTTCGTTGACGCAAAATATGGTGGCCAGCTTGAAAATGTCTGGGTCCGGATCAGCAAATGCCGGGGCGGCATTGACAATCGAGATGCCCGCGGTCTGAGTTCTAAGTGCATGCACAGTCGTGGCAATGGGCGTCTCAAACTGGTACACGCAAACTGCTGCGGCTTTGATTAGAGCTGCTGAGTTGTCAATATCGGATGTAGTAAGCTTGCTGTTGGCACCAGCTACGATCACAATGCTATTCTCGCCTGGAAAAATTTATACAAAAAACCACCCCTAGATAACAATTGTCTTCATTAAAATTCAAATGGGTAAACTGGTGAGATTTATTTATTGGATCATGACTTCCATACCATTTTCTGCAATTGTTATCTCAGCAACACCGCTGGAAATGCCTGGCGTAATCATGACATTGCTAGTGTCGATCTTGTTGCTTTTCAAAATATTCAGATAGTCTCGACCAAATGAATCGTCTCCCAGCTAACTCGAAACAGAAATTAAATTTAGTGTCAAGAAAGAATTGGTGCAACATAAAAATCAGTCTCAGCAAACAAAATCATATAAATGTTTTACCCTTGCTATCAAAGCGGTACACGCTCCTAATTTTGAAGCTGCCACACATTGGTTGGCTCCTTTTCCACCGCATCCCTGAATAAATTTGGTTCCATGCAGCGTTTCACCTGGTTTCGGCAGCTGAAGTGCGTAGCTGCGTAATTTAATCAGAGCGTGTTCAAAAACTAATACACCTACCTACCCAAAGTTATTACCATCAGTAACCGTCGGTGTACCTGGTATATTACAATGTCTTTGGTATGGTACACAATGGAAGTAAAATATACTTACAAAGAAAAGTCGATCATACATGACCCGACAACAACTATTTTAACTGGCATATCACTGCTCATTCTGGACAGCTAAGTAGTAATGACAGACAACATTTAAGTGCTAATTAATTAAAAGTTGATTATCAAGATTAAGTAATATCTCTCTCTCTCTCTCTCTCTCTCTCTCTCTCTCTTTCTCTCTCTCTCTCTCGTCACTCCAACTTGAGGATCCCTAACCTAACCTTCACAACAACCGATAACTGACTTGACAGATTGGTTTATCCAAATTCTAACTAGGAAGCATGTGCTCAACACCCACAAGAAAAGAGGGAGACACATCATTGAATCAAAGCTTTCAATTCTCCCCGATTGTTGGTAATTATAAACAGGTTTTTGGATTTCTCTTTACTCATTTACATTGTTTTGTGTGATGTTTAACCCAAAACTTGCTTCCCTACCATCCAGTCTCGGAGAGCCCAGTTAGCAGGATTCCTCAGCAAGGGAACTTAACTGGATTGCCTCGCAAAGTCCGAGATTCTGCAGCTGACATTTACAATCATATTCAGAATTGGAACCGCAAGCATCTTCTTGGCGTCAAAGCGTTACACAATATCGTAGCGCTAAAGGCCAATTCGATGTAAGTTCACCTTGTGCCCTTATATGCTGCATACCTCTTTTCCTTGAGGAAATTATATTTTCTGACTTGCGTAATCCACAGGCCAGATCACGAGGGTGCAAGCAGCGACACATCGTTTCCAGAAGGTCTCCAAGAACAGTGCAATTTAATAGATGAGATATGCATTGAAATGGTAACACGTTTTCCTGCAGTACCTAAACATAGAATAAATTGAAAAATTCAACATTCAAATGATGGTACCTTTCTCTCCTCAGCAAGAAATCGTCCAAATATTTGAAGTCATTATTCGAGAGTTCAACAGTTTAGTCGAGCTGCAATTATTTCAGAATGCTTCTCTGGCACCTTTGTTTTTGACCTGGCCAACAACCAAATTTGCTGAAGTTTGTCAAACTATTTGCGATGCGTACAAGAAGGAACTGGCAGTGAAATATTGCGTGAAAGAGAACGTCGCCCATTGTAGGACGAAAGATCTCTTGATGCTGCACCTGGCAGCTTGGGTCCACCAACCATACATAAATGATGACATTATCTTGGCAACAGAGAGTTTATTACATGAAACTGGACATAGAAAGTTATCACAACTCAATTAGGCTATTCTGATTTTGTACTCTTAACATAAGGTAGGTAACTTAATTTGATGAATCTGTACAACAAGACATACAAAAATAAAACAATATAACAGTAAAGAACTTGGGTTTTCTGGATGGGAGCTTCACGCAGTATGCGAACGATGGGAGGAAGGCGATGCAGGAAAATTTGCAGCCGATCCGGGATATGAACCCGGGACCTCTCGATTACCAGCCGATTTCTCAACTGCTGAGCTAACTGGACGCACATTCTCTATGCTCGCTGGGTAGGATAAGGGGTTTCCAAAGAGAAGAGGCCGATAGACTCGTTTTTTGGATGAGCATATCTCAACGCATTCGGGTGAGGGAATTGACTCCTGCTCCGTGGACTGCGATGGCGCTGTCAACAGTCCCAAATGGCGTTTCTCATGAAGAACAAGGGTTGTTCAGAATTGGCTTTTCTGGATGGGAACTTTAACCAGTAAGCAAAGGATGGAAGGAAAGCAAAGCGGGGAAAATGCGTAACTGGTTCGGGACACCCCTTACCCTACCCGGCAATACGTGAAGAATGTCTGCTGGGTGAGCTCAGCAGTAGAGCACTCGAGGTATTCGGCTGCACATTTATCCTGCTTCGCTTTCCTTTCAACGTATAGCTAACTTAATCTGCTGAATTTGTTCATCGAGAAGTACAAAAATAAATTGAAGGAAATATGTACTAGGTACCTAACTTTAAAGCTGCTGCTTACTGTCGACAACACTACTTGCTCAAATTCTATTGTATGTGACTAGAAAATACTTGTGTAAGTTCAACTACTATAATAAAAAATCTGATCAGAAACCAAGTCTTCACTTCTCAAAAGCAAAATTTTCTGAACCACCACGTAAATCCTCAACGCCACTTCTGAACTAAACTAAAAATTGTAATTACTAACTAACTAATTACTAACTAGCTATAACTACTTTTCATTAGGTATCTCGAACATTTCCGTAAAAAATTAAAAATAGGAACACAACACGTGGTTTCCCACTAACCGGATAAGTATCAATGACGATGACAGAATCTAAACTACAAATATAAAACTTGGAAAGCAAAAATTGGAGGCATTTGCACCAGTAGCCACAGATGTGTCGCTTCTACGTTGATCAGCTATTGTGCCTGGTATTCCGATTGAACTCCTCGCTCATTGCCTCAAAGTCTAGTTCTGGGCCCGACTCATCTAGACTCACGTCTACCAGCCCGAGCCCCGGGAAAGTTCGCGAACCGACCGGTGACGACGCCTCCCCATCCGACGGCTTGCTACTCCCGCTTTCCTGCATCTCCGTCAACGACATCTCGCGATCGTACGAGCCGTTGGAAGAGTTGACGTTGCTCGCGAATTCAACCTCGTCGTCTTCCATCAACGAGTCACTCGGATCGAAGGAAACCCCCGACATGTTTGCACTGTCCCCCTCCCTTTCTTCGTCCCCGATGCCCGCCAACTCCATCTCCGAATCAAACTCTCCGGACGGGATGCGATCCGAGCTCATCTCTTCCAGCGCCATATCCGCATCGTACGTGACTTCACTTGCGTTATGCTCGTTGCCCGAGTCATCCATTCTGAGATCGGGCTCGTCGAACTGTCCTGAACCCACCATTTCCTTCTCTTTTTCCCACACCGATTTGCTCTCGTTACTCTGGAAGTGTTCCAAAGTGTTGATCAAGCTCGAACTCTCCGTCTCTATTTCCGGCGACCTTCCGTTGATAGTCATCGGACTCGAGATGAAGTCGCGAAGGCTGTCTTCCGCTAGGTTCTTAAACCCCTCGTGGACGATGTCGTACACGTTCTGAAGGTCTGGCGAGTTGCGTTGCGGCAGCGAGCAGAGATCGGCGGGAAGTAGCAGCTCCTTTTCGGGGACGGGCTTTGGTTCGGGCTTCTTGGCGACGAGCGTGAGCGCCGTGAGGAGCTCGGGGCAGGGAGGGTCGTCGAGGTCTTGCACTGGCTGGGTGCTCTGGCTCGTGGGACTTGACGGCCGCAGGGGACCGTCTTCGACCCGGTACAGCCCGCGCGGAAGTCCCAGCGCAGCGCAGACGGCGGCGTCCTCCAGCTGGAAAAAAACACTTGCTAAGATGTTTGTCTTCACGTGCTCGGTGGAGAATCTCTTCTCGGGAGATTTCATTTTATGAACATGAAATAAAACTTAGTTCGATCCATTCTGTCATCAGTGAATGCTTCGTGAATTTGAATTTCCACCGCAGACTTAGATGTTCGTAGATTGTTTTCAGGAATATCACACGAGCTCCAATGCTGCATGAGCTTGACAAAAAGGGTCAGGAATGGAAGCAATGGTGGTTAGGAGACAGCTGTGCAAACCTCTGACAAATGAACTATCTCAGTATTTGTCTGGAATATTCGTGGGATATCGGCAAAAACCACAAACTCGATACGATAGCCGATTAAACGAATCAAACCCGAGACCCCTCAATGCAAGATTTAACAACCAACAACCTAAAATAGGTAACTGGCTTGAAATCCTGCTGTTCTAGCACCAATTTTCCTCAAAAAAATACAATTCTGTTACACAGTGTTCTAGTTCTATTCTATTCTGCTAAATATTTCAAGTCGAACCAACCTTCCTTTACACTGCAGAGCGCACACAAGCTGCCTCATAAATCACATACACAAATTTCAATTCAATACTGACAGGTACCAGCACACCAGGGGGGATGGATTGGGGAACGGAGGAATGTTTCGGAACTATAGGCCAGAGCGAATGAACGACCGATGAAGAGTTCAACGCAGCCACTCCGCCCTCTCCCTGAAACCCACCTGTATCTCGTCGCCGAGTCGTTCGCCCCCCGCCGTCACGGGCCGCAGCACTTGGGTGGCGACGGCGCGCGTCCTCTCGAGCATGGCGGCCAGCTCTGCGCACAGGGCGGCGGCGTAGCTGTGCTGGGCGCGGGAGGCTCGCACGCGGAGCAACGCCAGGTCCCACAAGGAGAGGGCGTCGGCCAGTGCGGGGCCCGCAACCTCGGCTAGCTCGCCCGGCTCCAGCGTTGCCAGCAGCTCGCGCAGCTTTAGTTTGCGCCGCTCCGACCTCGCCTCGGCGGTCAGGTACGCCCACGGACCTGGCCAAGCGGACGCAAACTAAGTATTAGCTTTGTTTCGAGAGGGAAGATGGTAGGGTACGGCCTATAGTCTATTCACAATTACTTTGCCAGCAGTCGTGAAAATGTTAGTATCAATATTTACCCAATTAATTTTTTTTTAACTAAAACATTATTAAATTGTTGAAAAATGACAAAATAAACATTGATATGTCATTAATTTGTCTGTTTAACATACTAATAACTAATAACAATGTAATATTGTTTGCTTCTTTGCGGTTTTTACTCTGTTTCCATTCGTGGAAAAACATGTCAGTTGTCGACGTTTCGTCCCTGATGGCACGGACATCTTACGTTACTTCAGTGAACTGAAGTCCGTTCCCTCATTTACCTGAATATGTCTGTGCCATCACGGACGTAACATCGGCAACTGACAAGTTTTTCCACGAAAGTTAACAGCTGTACAAACCGCAAAGAAACAATTATAATTATCCAACTGCTCTAAAAGACTTCAAAATTCCAACAATGTAATAATAATATCAATAATAACAAGAGAATGCACATTTTAAGAATATTAAAATCACTTCAAAAATACCTGCTTACTCGAGGACATGAACCCCGGATCTTTTGCTTACCGGGC
>QKMV01004301.1:0-10350 GCA_003287335.1 Lednia tumana
AAATAATAAATCTTCAGAATGATACATTTGTCAATACTTTTCCGCATTTTTTTTTAATTTGACAGGTAGCGGCTGGTTATGATAATCCAGATAACCTTTTTTTCACACGAAAATTCCTTAATTTTTCTATAATCCACGATGGATTGATCGTATAGGTACATTTTATGGCTAGTGGCCATTCAATTTTCATCGTGAAAATCGTCGACAAGTGAATGGGCTAGGACTAGGAGCAGTTCAGTGGCCCACACACCGCGCTACGTCCAATCTTAACTCTTTAAAACAATTCAAAGCATTTTTTTGCGTGTAACGTAACCATATCCAGATAGATCACCATGTACACTATGCATTTAAACGTTTAAAAATCCCTATTTTGACATTTTGTGGCATAGTTCTCTCTCTCTCTCTCTCCCTCCCTCAGCCCTTCAATTGTCCTTTTCCCTGCCAATTTCTGCCGGCGGGCCTCAGCTGATCAGTGCGTCGTTTCGCGGCCGAGGTGTCGATGTCAACATTGCGCTCCCAACAGCGGGGGTCGTCATGGGGCACGCGGCGCCCCCTCCCCCCCACCCCTCCCCAACTCGCCTGACATCATCGGCCGCGTGTGAAATCACGACCCTCTGCTCTGCTCCATGACCGGCCGCTTGCCGTGCTATTGACTTTTTAATGGACTAACTTAAATGGCAGACATGGAAACATGAGGAATGGATATCATGCGATAATCTCATTAATGTTTTGAAATTGGTTTGTTGAAACGTAACGTCGTGGATTTCGAGAGTTTGGTTCGTTGGGGGTAAAAAGGCATGAACGGTATGACGTTCGGAGATGGGCGCCGCGTCGTCGTTCATTTAAAGCGTGGCGTCCGAGGGATAGCTGGAAACGCGCGATAACGGTGTGCCGTGGGCACGAAGCAAGAGATCGGATGTGAGCGTTTATAGTTTTTGATTCCAAGTAGGGATCGTTGTATCATATATTCGAAGGGCTAAACCAATTTGGGCGTATATTTCCTAGATCAAAGCAAAATGCCACAACTTTATAGGGAGAATTAAATTTTAATCGAAATCTATTTCGGGTATTTCACTATTTGGATATATTGCGTGGTCATGTTAGATTGTTTTTATAAGAAACATTCTACCAATTCCAGTTAGCACTTCTAGAGGATTTTCAAAGGATAATTAACAATATGGCACAACTTGTTATCTGAAATTTAGCTTTAATCAATCAAGATTGCAAATAATCTGGTCTATGTAGCTGCGACAAATTGATTGTTTTCTAAGAAGTAATACAAATGTCAATAATAACGTTGGCCAATTTGGACTACGACTATAACATTTACCTGTAGCAAAAATTGTAACATTAAAACTCCATAAATCAAACGGTCCACCGCTCGGCACATAGCAAGTAAAGTATGAAATTAGCAGCCCCCGAAGTGGGCTAATGTTTCGACCAATTCAGTCAGGAAAACCCCGACGCATGTTTGTCGGCAGCAATTTCCCGCCGCCGACGCCGACGCCGCCACCACCGACGCCCTCCCCCTTCCTCCCTCCCACGACGTCGCTTCCACCCTCGCGTTACTATTGGACGACTTGGCGATGACGCATTGGAAAAGTGAACCACGGATTGGTTGAACACGATAACGTACCAACCCCTCATGTGTGAGGCGTTGAGGGAGTCTTGTGGTCTGTCAGATACTCAACAACCTCCGGAAAGCAAGTCTAACCGGGACATTAGCTTCGGTGTGACAACGCTTCCAGCAACACTTTGCTTGTTATTAATAGCGCTCTGGGATTTCCGCAAAGTGTGAACTGTTGAGAAGAAAACACTGTAATTAATATCACTGACAGGTGTGACAAGCAACGCCGTGTTTTGTGCAGTGTGTGAGTGAGTGTGACTGCGATGTGTAGTTGGGTGGATGTGGTGGTAGCTGCTGAGTAACGTGCTGCTTGTAGCTCGTGTGAATTAATGATGCTCGACATTAAGACGTCGGCTGACTATCTCAGCAGAACCGGCACCTTTTCCAACTTCATGCTATTTGCTGGTAAATAATACTCACCAACAGGTCATATTTTGTAGTGTTACTTGTGGTGGTACATGTGTGATGTTATGTTTGTAACATAGGAAGTGGAAACAAAGACGTAATAGTATGCCAAGATAGCATTAATTGTAGCTCATGTTCAGACTATTGCTATAATTCCTATGCCTATGCATGTGCGTGTGCCGTTCCATTATAACTTATATGCCTTAGATATTCAAACAGAATAGTATGGACTCGTTGGTTAATCAAGAAATGTTAATCTTTAGTTTGCAAGCATTTTAATTCATCTGGGTTAAAATATCTGCACTAGATGACTTAGTAACAAGCATACTTTGGATAAATAAAGCATCACTGCATAGTGCTAAGCTGCATACAAAGCTTTTGTTATTATCATTGGCAAAGGCGAACAATTAAAGAAAATATCAGAAACATAATGGATAAAACCGGAAAGTAATTAAAACAACCTTGTAAACTTGTAATGGGTGAGTGTATTCCGTCACTATGAGACTGAAATAAGTATATTAAGATGCGTTCATTTCCCTCGGTATTATAGGTACCTATTGACGCGTTAAGACGTAAAGGGATTGATTAGGAAAACGTTGAGCCAACGCTGCTTAAATCTAAACAATATGCTTTGACGCTTTCGTCACAAGTCGATTAGAATTTGAGCTGTCATTGTTAAGAAGTAATTCAATTTATAAAATGAGCTCGAGTGTGTTTGCAGTTGTTGTAAATTACGATTGTTTTCTAAAGCAAACAATTGGCCATGCTAAAAACACGACACGCTGTCGTTTTTTCGATTGTTCCAGTGAGTAGGTTCACAATATCCGTATCTTTTGTCACTTGGGTTCTTAATATCTTGTCGTAAGACTTTGAAGATGACCAAAGCACAAAACGAGGAGCAAGTTACCTACTGACATGGGCCATGTAAATGCCAGAGGAAGGATGCTCCTTTACAATCGTACAAGGAAAGGAAAAGCCACGATCAGCGCAACGTCATCAGTCTTCAGTGTACATTGTACATTATTACAAGTGCTATGGTCAGTCAGTCGGTCAACAATCAGTCATGGCTACACTTTGAACCATTTTAGCATTTTATTATGAATTATCTGAATTAAATGAAGATTTCAGTGGCCCGTTAAGAACTTAACAATCCGCTTATAAAACTTACTGGATCTGGTTGATTTTGGCATGGTCATGACAACCTTACGGGTCGTTTCTTAACGGGTCACTAAAAACTGACCCTTACTTTACCTTTGAAAGAATTTCAATTTCGCACAGTTATCAGAGTAGCTAATCTATAACGCACATGCCTCTAACGCAAGAGAGTTTTGACCCTACTTTTAATAGCTGCTGATAGTCTGTAATAAATTGTGGTTTTTCACAACATGCTAAACATTTACTGTACCTATAGTATAGACATCCCTATCTTATAATATGTGCACATGCTGAAACTAAAATGCCAAATAATTGACGCCTGTGAGCGCTTCTACGTATGTTTTCAAGAATATTGATGCAAGCTCTTTTCAACAAAGTCATCAAATTCATGTCGCTTTTTTGTTTCCTTCCAGACGCCTCCGCATACAAGGGTTCATGGAGCACGCACGCAGCCTCCCAAAGCCAAGGTAATCACGTAGCTAATCACCGATCATTGCTCCATAACTGGATCGTTAGTGGGCGTGGTAATGAGATTAACCCCTGGCTGCAGGGTGCAACGAAGAGGGTGCACCATGGCTCCCTTATTCAACATCTCCCTCGCTGTCTCTCTCTATCTCTCTCTCTTTCTGTTTCTCACTTACCCACACCCACTACTCCAAGCCTCGTACACTAATCATGGGCAAATCTCAGCGCCCGGTGAAATTGTTTCAAAGCAACGTTGAGCAAAACGCAATCATAAAACAGCAATTACGTTGCTATGACCGCATCCATTTCTATTGCAAATAGAATTTCCAGTCACGTGATTAGTTTACACAGGATATTGCAGCTGAAATGTCGGGGATTGAATTTGGTGGACGTCGTACGACGGCGCATGTACTCGAAGGAAAATCGAGGCTCTGCTGGTTTTCGTTTAAATCTGGGAGTGGGGTTGGGGGAACTAATTTCCAAGTAACCAGACGTATGATAGTTCCATAATTGTTCGCTTTTTGATATATTTATAAGAAAAGTTCTGAAAAGATAAAATCGCTTTGTTATGAAATACGTAATCGTTTTTGAGACATTTAGGGAGTTACCAAAACTTTGCTTCGTCTAAGGGATCTACAAAACGGCGCAGTACAATTTTCAATATAGCTTTGTTCGCCTGTCCAATACTCCAGCCGACGAAGACCAGGGATTTTTCAAGGTGCATATAAGAGACCTCTCTGAACGGAGTGAGTCCCTCTGATTTTATGGCTTAATATCTAAGCGATAATCATGGATTTTGGATAAATTACAAAACGTACACTGTCTTTATTTCTTATACACTCAACAACATTACACCGAAGAAATAATGTGTTGGACTGGCTAACAAAATCATTCTCTTCATTCGATGGGATATTCAATTATACATGTTTATTAGCGACTATCATCCATGCCGAAGAACGTAGTCGACATGTCTTGTTCCGACGAACCGTTTGATGCGGCTTTAGAAGCTTCCGGGCCGGGTTTTCCCCAAGCCGGGAAAGCGCGTGTGGAAAGCCGGGAAAACGCGCGCGGCGGGCAGGAAATTCGTCCGCCGGTAGTCCCTGGTTTCCGTCGCCGCCTCGAGTTGCCGGCTCTTCGAGTGATTCGGTCTCGTCCTCCTTCCTTCCTCCTTCCTTCCTCCTTCCTTCCTCCTACGCTCGTGTCATGCCATCTCGTCCTTGTTTCCTTCCTTCGTACTCGACACGTCTGCGTCATTTCTCTTCGCGCACGTTTAACAAATCACTCGGGTTTTTTCACTCACTGTTGTGACGAGCAAACGAAATGAGGTTCATCCAATAAACATTGAAACATTGGGACATCGGAACATTTTGAAACATTGCCTATGGTGTCAATTTGATTGGTAGTCTCCATTTACATCACTAATTGGTAAAATCAAAAATTACCTGTCGCTGCTTTTATTATAGCCATAAATAAGCTTGTTCTCTTGAAAATACAGTTACACTATGTGATATCAATCAATGTTCCACAAAATTTTCTTTCGTAGCCAGATGAGCATGAGCACATTCATCATTTCTCTTCAACTGGTGTTTTCTGCACGTAACATTCCACTGTTGTTCATAATTTTATAATTTTATGTGGCACTCGAAGTTTCAAACTTAAAATTCTTCCAACGAAACAATGTCTCATACTAACTCAAAATAAAGTCACTAAGTAGTAATACTAAGTAGTAATAACTCAAAGTAATACTAGGTAGTAATATCATCGCATTCCTCGAATTTATCTCCTTGAAATTAAGCCAAAAACTACCGAATCTTTTTACAGAAAAGCGCAACCAATCAATGTGAGGATAGTAATTTAAGCATTCAAAACAACCTCATTTACATATAAACGGCAAAAAATGAGAATGAAATAAATTTAAATCTGAATAAAACAATCCCTGTATTATTCTCACAAGTAATTTGCAACTAATAAATATAGTAATTAAATCAAAACACCCCCTGGGTCAGAGTAGTTGGCTGAAGTTTATGACGCGTGCCTTTCCCCTAGCATTTTCATTCGCACTAATTTTATACAAAGCCGGGGACCCTCCATTGCACCATTGATAAACCGGTGCAATAGCCAATGCACTGAATTAACGCCAGCTAGGCTCACTCGACTAATGAATGCCAAGAGGGTGCTACAATTGTACGTCTTGCGAAAAACAATGCAATTGCCTTTTGTAACACAAGGAATGCAGAAAAGTATTTTTTAGGACTCACTTCTTTTCCCCGTCATGGTTACTATTATGTGTAAGCTATGGTTTACTAAAGCAAAACATCATCAATTTCCCTTATGTGAGAATATTAGGCTAGCAAGATTTTTTTTTCAAAGTTAACTATTTTAATTTTCAGGCAGGATGCAGTTTTGAGTTTTGGTGTATAATAGTGGATAATCGTTGTCTTCAAAAATATTTTTATTTATATCATCATCTTTCTTTCATCAGATGTAACCGTCAGCCAAATACATTGCCATTGTTATAGAACTCAACGCAACAAATCCAAGCGTAGTTTCTCGCTTCGTTAAAATCTATCCAAAGACTCATGGAGAGAAACACGCGAGGGCCTTATTTGGAATGCTTTAATGGAAGTGGGCAGTTTTTTTCAGTAGCTGACATTATCAGCACTTCGCTCCAGTAAATTCCGCTTTGAATTAAAAGTGTGTTGTCGCTCAGCTGCTGCTATTGTAATAAGCCCGTGTCACTTTTGACAGCCACTTTCCACAGCCCTCTATAGGCCCGGGGGAGCGACTGCGAAAGATATTGACGACGCACACGTTCGTTTAAATTAAGCCGTATCACTACTACCCAACTTTCCCGTTGCTAAATGAAAGGAAGTAGATAGTTAATATTTCCGAGGAAAATACAGTAAAATAAAAGGCCTGAATATTATTATGACCAGTGCCAAAACGTTACGAAAGCAAAGTGGGCTACGGGAAGCTTTCTTGTGACCACATTCTTCGTTCCGAAGTGATCGTCTCATCATAGGTCTCATGGTATTAGAAATATAGGGATTAGAAATGCATTAAAACGATGCCGGTAGGTGTAGAAATTTTCTGCGCCTGGGTTTAACCAAATTCTCCTCTTATACTCAATTCAGTTTGATTTTCGTGCAAGGTATTTTAACTAATACAAAAAAAACTAATCGAATATTGAAAAGTTAATCTTGGATTTCAAAGTTGATGAAAATATTACAGAATGAGTTTGATAAAAACAGACTTGTCGTAACTTAGCGGGTGAACAAAATGTTTTCAAACTACTCGGCTAGTTTAGTAATGCACAAAAGGTCAATCATATTCCAGCTCCAGGACAAACTTCTGCATTGTACGTAGTTAGATGAACACCTCGGGCAACTTTTTCCGCTCACCGATTACGTTTTCTATTATCACAGCGTCTCTATCAACCACACCAAAGTCGCTATGCAAACTCAACGACACCGTTGGCACTCCCAACACCACCAACATTCGCTTCCTAGTTTCTGTAATATGCGACTCGCGTCGGTGGCATTTCGCGTCAGCTTCGCTGATTATTTCACAACCAGACGCCGACGATCAAAGCACATCCATGGCGGCGTCGGCGTCGTCGGGTGATTTTCCCCTGCGGCCCTCCGTGTTTCCCTCTAACTCGCTATCACATCATAGAGTTTCGGCGTTGATATCTGCATTTACCTCGAGGCGTCGTTCTGTTCTCTCGCTTGCTCCTCTGTGTACGCTTGGTGTGGCGTCGCTTTATCTTCTTCGTCACACTTCAAAGCGACGCCGTGTCGACTGATGACGCCGGCAGCGGCAGAACGCGACGCTTTCATAGAATCACTCTTGTATTGTGTGATGGTAGATAGGATTTGTGGATTTAATAGGCTAGGAAAGTTGTCGAACCGTGCCTGTAGATTACAATGCGCTGGAGCCGTGAGGGAGAAACGACGTTGTTTGTTTGAAAGACGAAAAAAGCCGACGAGAAATGGGGAAAATCACTTGACAACTGAAGTCGATTATGAGAAAAAATGAGATTTGTTTGGAAACAAGTGTGATGAGTTTTGTTTCATGGATGAACGATTTCAGTTGGTCCGCTAAACGCATAGCACGCTGCATATATACATTCTTGTTTATAGAATATTTAGACAAATGAAGTTGTAATTTTTTCTTTGAATCTTGTCTACTGCCAAGGGGCCAAAATAAAAGAAATCTGCGAAGAAAAATCAGTGAAAAATCCGTAACTCTTAATAGAAATCAGTACCTAAGGAAGCTAAGCACCTTATTATAGAAAGCCACACTGAAGTATTACTCAAGGAATTATAAATCGGCCGATAAAAGAGAGAGCAGATCACGTTTGTTACACTGAAACTCATTCAAACCAGCAATGTGTATCTCTCTCCCAGCGACCGATTTATTTTTCCTCGAGACATTGAGCAAAAAACGCCTATTTCTCCAAACTTTTGAAGCTCTTACGTAAAACTGTTTCATAAATCCATCCATTTTTTTTAAATAGTTTTTCTGCACACAAGACAATAATATCTCCACTTGGTATAGAGACATTATTCGTGAAATTGCAATCACGTATTCCCTCCTAGCCATACGATCCATGTATTCTGTCGCAGTCGTACGACGTAGCACATAAAAGATGTTTCTACCGATTTATAACTACACCAATCGTCGTAGCTCAACGATGCGTGCTGAATATCACAATCCCTCCCGTTCAACTTTTTCGATTTTCCTCCTATATGGTCTTGCTTTTCCTCTTCCTTTTTCCTTCCCGTCTTTCCTTCCTTCCTTCCTGCCACCGTCGTCAGTGGCGTTCGCCGTGTCGTGGTGCGGCAACGTGATTTGCCCTTTAACACGGCTCGCCAGCCACCAAAAACAAAACCCCGGCTTTTCGATGGGAGCACTTTAAACCACCCACCCACATCCACCCAATTCCCACCCCCTGGTAAACACAGAGCCACTTGGAGCATCCCGGACTTTTGGCTTGCTCATCCAAGCGCACCGGTGACAAGAAATTCCTTTCCTGGGGGG
Source organism: Lednia tumana (assembly GCA_003287335.1). Classification (NCBI taxonomy): domain Eukaryota; kingdom Metazoa; phylum Arthropoda; class Insecta; order Plecoptera; family Nemouridae; genus Lednia; species Lednia tumana. Next base: position 8,696 of record QKMV01004301.1, read on the forward strand.
TGGCGTTTCTCACCCCCTGCCACGGTTCAAAAACAGTCCATTCCAGTTTCGAGAATACGATTCAGCCATACGAGTTGGGATTTGCACAATGGAGTTTGCGATGCGTTGCTGGGAAGATATCACTCGAAACCTGAAAGACATGCAAAGAAAATGTCCAGTTGACGGAAACTTGGGAAACTTAAGAAAACTGCCCAATTGTTATTTCCAAGACTTCTGACGTAGCTCATTGAAGCTATGACCTATTTTTGCAGTAACTTGCTTCACTATTAATTTTGAACAAAACTTAAGGTAGTGCACTTTTAAGAGCGAGCGTCTTCCATTCAGCTCTAGTACGACGTATGTTTTTTTTGTTGGCACTCCACAAGCCATGCGGAAGGTCCGATAGAGCGGATTTTTTTGTTAATACTGCTCAATACTAACTGACATCTGAATAGTTTTTGAGCTTAATCTAATCGGCATTTTTTCTGTGTAAAATCTTTAAAAATCGCAAATATCTCATATGCTTAACAAGAAGATATAAAAATAATAGAAATTGTGATAGAGCTCCTCTATTAATTTTAATTGGTGAATTTGCAGTGCTGTGAATTTGTGAATTTGTGTTTGGTTGTTGTAGTTTTAGGGGTGAAATCACCTGTTTAAAAAATGCAATCTGTCAAAAGATTTTTAATACCGGAAAAGTTGCCACAAGCTCTTTCAGCGCGGTACACAAGAGCATAGAATTTCCTTAGAAATGTAGCACTTTACAGACATGAGCAAATGAGTTTATCATGGCCTCATGATTCCAAACACTTTTCGTAACGTTTGAAATAATAATATGTAATGTTTCGCTCCGAAATTCTCAAAGTCAGCACAAGGAGGCTGTAAAATTGTTGCACGGATATAACACCAATGCAAACAACTCTGAATGAGCTTCACTGGACTTATGTTGGAATTCACGGTAAACATTCAGGTCTCTAACTCTAATAGATAACAGTCAAAAAGCTCAACAAATCACGTCGAGGGAAAATCCACCGTCTCGGATTGAAGCAAGTGTACTTTTTAACCGAGTTCCGTGTATTTGTTGTCAACAATCAGGATCCCTCGCAGATGACTAGTCGTGTTTCCTTTGATATTTAGCGTCGTACACCGCCCCGCTAGACGCGCTCGGGCGAGCGTCTCATCGCGTCTAGCGTCGTTTAAGGCGCCGTCGTGCTCTTGATCTAACGTCACGTTGTCTACTTTCTGTTTGCAGGGTATCCGAGCAGCATGTCCAAGACTGCCCTCGACCCACACTGCCATCTACGACAGCCAGGTGAGACGAGTTCATGTCCTTTTAATATTCCATTTCGTCTTGTCTGACATACATCTCCTGATTACTATGTCATATAATATTTAAAATGAAATAAATGTGAAATTATTGGAAGTTCATGACCTACGAACTCCGATTTTAAGACTTCATATTATTGTTACGGACGTGTTATTGGTCAGCTCCCGTTCAGAGCTGGGTTTACAAAATATGTTTTAATTCATATTTTGCTTCCGTTAAGAGTGCTTAGCATAGAAGGTTTTTTAATGGGCTGCCAAATTTCTAACCCTCAAAAGACCGTTATATCTAGAGCTGTGAGGTTTTTTTTATTCTTGAGATGATAGTGTAATAATGCCTGGCTACTTTTCAG
>QKMV01004302.1:0-10346 GCA_003287335.1 Lednia tumana
TATATATATATAATATAACCTTTGGGCATGGAATCTATCGTCTCTGTTGGCTGTGCTTGCTCAAAGCTAGCTCCAAGCTATTGCATTTGAAGTTCAATTTTCTCGGTTATCTCGGTGATCGGAAGTTACGGTAGTTGGGGTGTTCACGGGCGATAATTTTTTGGATTATGTCGGTAGTCGGTGGTTTCAGTAGTCGGTAATAACGATATTCAGTTTTCGGTGGTCGGTTTTCTCATGGGTTAACTTCACGTCAGTTTTACCCCAATTTCCATAAGCTAAAATTTCGCTTTTCTTAATTCTCAATTTCTGATTCCGACAGCAGTCAAGTTACACGCATTTACCGTACACCGGCACGGCCGGTAAGTGAAAGTGGCTGACAAATCTAGATGGTCGTACTTGTCGCTACTCTCTTTGTTGTCGCTCTTATCACAAAATAGGTAGATTGTAGACACGGAAACTCAAGCTATGTGACCATGTAATTTGGGATGGATGGATTTGGGATGACACACTTCATAAATACAAGTGCATACCTTTAAAAAAAAGCTGTTAGCAACTGGGTTTAACTGCTGAGACCTTCTAACAAACAAACTAACAAACATAGCAGTTAAACCCATTTACTACCAGTTTTTTTGAAAACTAGTGTTGAAATTAGGCAGGAGACATGAGTCTTGAGTTGAATAACAAGTGCATACCTACTTGGTGTATATTTACTATCATCTCGTCAAATGACTTTATTCATCGATTGTTTTCAAAGTGAAGCGCACAGCTTCCTAGATTGGCTCGTCCCTCGTCCATCCGACCGACGTAGAGGCTAGATTAGCACTCGTTCCTTTTACCCTTGAATTCAAATTTTCGAAGATGGCCAAGATGGTTTACGATAATCTCATCATACAAATTAACACCTAGGTTGTAATTTGTTCAAAGCGCTAGTTCAGTTTTTTTAACTTTACCTATTTTCTTTGCGTCTTTAGTGAAACAGGCGTGGATGCAAAGCAGTCACATCGTTTGCTTCCAATGTAACGTTATTCCTCACGTTATATGATTATATTTTATTTGTTGTTTTAGCTTGCGGAGTAAATCATAAAGTATATGCAAACAGAAATCCAGTAGATTCACCTTAAGTTAGTTTACTTATGGCCTGGGAGGAAAATATGGTCCACAAACAACGTGAGCTGTGATAGCAAAAATTCGAAAATTATACTTGACTCACATAAATTAAGACAACATGAATACTCTACTATGCATACTGTGCAGTACTAATAATAATCTCATTGTTGTATAAGCATATCCCTGTATTTTAAGCAGACAACAATGATTACGCCTCCTATCTACTCTCTTCTGTCAAGCCCTTCTGCGCAGCCCTTCTGTCAAGCATCACGAAATGCATTAAAAATATTTCAAAAACTATACAGTTACTCACACCTGACCTTCCGCTAATACGTCTACTGACGCGGGTAGGTTTTGCAGCCGGGTGGAGTGGGTTACAACTTGGTAAGCTATAACGTGCAGTGGTATTTAGCTCAAAGAAGATGTTATTTCCTGACAAGATAATTTGTCATGTCTGATCACTTCTCACTTCTCGGCTGGGCTGAACCGCAGGAAGTTGGGAGCGGCACGGCGCAATGGAGATCGCAATGAGTTGGAACAAGGCACCCGGCAGTTGGCGCTGTAATCTGTCACCCAGACTCCGCAGAGAGAAAAGCCTATCAGAATTGGAATGTTAAGATATGTGGTTAACGTAGTGATTAATACGCGAAGGATGTATATAGCTATGCGTTCTTTAGTAGTCGCGAGCGAGGCTTATCCAAATGTTAATTTAGTTTTGACGTTTTTACTGTGGTGATAAAGTTTAGCTAGATGTATAGAGAGAATCCTGTTGGGCTATTTTATTTAATTTTGGCAAAGTTCGGGATTCTAAAAAGTTAAAAAGTGAAGAAATAATCTATTCTATATTGGATCCCTGACAATTGGTTCTCAGGGGAACAGGGTTCTCATCTATTAGAAAATAGTTGCAAATTACACAGTGTTTCATAGGCTTTTGGAGGGCTAGGTGTAGCGCACTGTAAACATTACTCGTAAAAAAGGAGAAGGGAGGAGCAGGTATTGGCCTAGTCAGAAATGGACTGTACGTCGTTCTTCAAAGCACTGAGATATTGACGATGAATTACCATGGGCAACTACAAGTCCGGATAGTTCATGGACGGATCCCCTCTACCGAGGCAAAAAAGGACGATGTGCCTTTGGTCAGTAATATTTTTTGCACAAATGGGAAGATTGTGATAGGGGTAGTCTATATAAGTTTGAACAGCATTAAAACTAGGGCTTCGCCGTAAAGCTTTGTATAAACGCGTCGTTGGATGATCGATAGTATTTTGTACATGACAATTGTGGGTATTTTACTTGTCACATACTAATTTTTTCTTCAACAAGATAACTGGCTGGTATGAAACACGCATCCAACTGGTGTAGGGGAGAAATGGGAAATCATCAATGAAATAAAACTCCAAAAATATTGATATTCAAGAGAATATATTCAAGAGACTGCCATTTTAGATCACGCTCAAAATTGAATACAATAATTTTTGAAGCATTAAACGTTCTTGGAAAGTTTCACCAAATAAAATGCAGAATTTTGGCGTGGAGAGGGTGACTCAGTTCCATTTAATCTAGTAAAATCACAAAAAAGAGGTTTCCAAGGAAACAACTGAATTGATAGCACTCAAAAATTTCTTCATTTGAAATTGAAACTTCGCAAAGATATGCTATCTAGTTGCATTGGAATTGGCGAAGCCGTTTGGCAAACAGACAGAAAACAAATAGCTGGGAAAAAGTCGATAAAATTAGAAAAAATGTTCAGAAACGCGAATTCCAGGGAAAATGTTTCATGGATTGCGCTCAAAATTTCGCGGAGATTTTGAAGGTTTTCTGAAAATTTAATTAAAATCGGTTGAAGTGTTTGACCTGCAGAGCGTGAACAAACACAATACCAAACACAACGTACTTTTTTCTATGGGTAGTCCAATTAAAGTCTTCGCTCCACTCGTTTCGCTCGCTCCGTTCATCCAAAAAACGATAAAGTTTTACTTATCGATCATTACAAAGAAGCGGAAACGAGTATGTGTATACATTTGAATAAAAAATAATAAGGAAACCTAAACTAATTCATCCAGAAGATACATTCGGCAGGTAGGCATCTTTTATTGTTTGATTTTGTGGGCATACAACTAAAAACATTCTTGTTACATATTATTATTAGGTTTGTTGGTGTAGCAGATTTAGAACAGATTATCCTTATACCTTGTGTCCGCTGTTTCATAATCTCACAGCGAAATGTTATTTTAGGCTGCTTTTCGGCACTACATGTTTGTTTAGCTAGAAAAGACGAGCAATTCCAAGACATTTCCGAAGTATTCTTGTTGCGACGAGTGCGTTTCTTTTTCAAACGAAATCCGGTCAAACTTGGACTCATAGATGTCCGCGACGATCGCGTGCAAACCACCATCAACCTCTATTTCGATGTCCCCGCTAGAATGAACCGACAACGGCGCACGAAACACGAAGTTGTCAAACCTACAGTCAAACAAAACTCTCTTATCTTTATCAAACAGCTCGGACCGTTTGCAAATGTACACCTTTCTGGATGACTGCTCGTACGCAAACTTGATGTAATCCATGATTCTCTGGTGGCCGGAGACTCGGGGCAAGATCACACGGATAACGATTCTGGTTTTTGAGATAGGGGGGTCGGATTGGGAATATGATGACATTCCTTCAATAACAGTTGTTATTGGGATTGTGGTTGCGGTGGAGTGGTCGTTTCCTTCACCAAGCGAATCGCGATCTGCGAGTGATTTTTCCAGCGTTTTCTCATTTTCCACTGGGGCAGAACATAAAATATTACTCGTTATATAATTGTTAAGACTTATATCTTTCTTATAATCTTAGTACTAGTTTTCAAAAACAAATGATTATAAACCTTGGGTTTAAATGCGAAGGAAACCACTAAAACTGGCCAACGTTTCGCTAAATCGCTGTGAAGGTAAATCGCCAGCGCCTGAAGATGTGAACAACATAGTTCGCGAAACGTTGTGCAGTTGAAATGGTTTTCTTAGCATTCAAACCCAGTTTACAATCAGTTTTTTTTTAATATCACACGGTTTGAAACGGCTTGTTATTTTGAAAAAAAAACTGTTTACTACACTGGGTGAAACTACGAACAACACAACAGTTATTCGTACACTTAGTCGGCTTGTTATCTGTTTGGAATACTTCTGTGCTAAATTAATGCTTCCCTGGAAAACCGTTGCAAGAATAATTCCCAAACAATTTCACAAGGTAGAAAAGTGCGTACTTACTATTCCTAATTATAAAAGTATACATTGATACACCATACTAAAAGCTTCATTGCACCTAAAAAATATCATAACAGGAAGATGTATAATTTAAATCAAACTTTTCAGCCATTAACAAATCAGATCCAACTTTTGTCGTAGCACCTAAGTGTTTTATGCAATCTTCAACAGGCTACGCGATAGCGGCACGCACATAAAAAACTTTCCCGAGAAAATTTTCGAAATTATCATACATATATAAATAAGTATATAGGTAGCAACGTTTTCTCATGGGTGGAATTTAGTTACAGCACTGTTTCAAATTAAAACGTATTCTAAGTTTTTGCACAAACCTGGTAGACAAACGGCTGCAGAGGAAATAATCAGAACGATCAATATATTTATTCGTCCCATGGTACTGTTGAAACAGTTGATCGACGGGCTGAAGGGGTAAATTGATGCGAATAGTCTGAAAGTTCACAAGGAACTGACCAAAATATTTCCGTCTCTCTTGAACGAATTGACATTGAAACGCTGGCATTGGAAGTCGTTAGGGCTTAATGAGCGTGTCGATCATGGGGATCTGTTGACATTGAAAATGACTCGGTTAGTTTCAAAAAATATTTTTATTTTTGTTACGTTCAATACTACAACTGGTTTTGTTCAATTTTGAGAAAACTAACTGTCACATTAAATTCACAAAATAATACAAGACTGGTCGCCTGCTCTGTTATTTGTAAGTTTTTCGTCAGAACATAACATCTCTTTTAGTAAAATATTATTTGGTAAAGAAGCCAAAAATGTAACCAAAAAGATTGAAAAAAAATCCTTACAAGAGTTTCTAAATATTTTTTATTCCTGAACAAACAAGCTAAAGAAACCAAGTCGCCCCGTGTCTTGCGAAGCTCTACGAAGGCTTGGGGTTGTAGTAATTTATTTATGTTAAAAAAGAAAGGCTTCTCTTTCTTGAAACAACGTTGTATCCTGTCTTAATGGTAACACTGCACGCGGCCATGCCTTCTTAGCGACTTAGCGGCGTAAGTTGGTTATGTTAGATGCACTTGTGTAAGGTTTCGAGTGGTCGACAGACAAACACCTTCTCGGTCTGCCCTAGGCCGCGAGAGGTCAGTTCTGACACGCGACGTGTTGTTTTACTCAGTACTAATAGCATTAGCTACTCTACTATTATTACTGTTTTCCACATTAATCAAAAGCAAAAGGAATGGTCAACATGTGCAGAGGCGTCAGCCAAGGGTACACATATTTATGGGTAAAGGCAGGCTTAAATCTGGGGACATTTTCTCCCCCTGTCCCTGATCACCCTATCATTCACAGTGCCGCAGGGACAGTTGTCAGGCCCCGTTTTTCAGTAATCGGCTCAGAAGCTAAGAGGCTGTTACCTTGTTATCACCATAGCAACAGCTGATCAGAGGCACTGATTTTTATGTACAGCGTGTTAATTTCTGGAACGGCTATTGAAAACTTAGCTCTGAAAAGGTAGATTTCGGCGCAACGAGATTCAAGGGGCCGCGACTGTACTTTTTATGTGGCAGTCCAATGGGTCTACGTTTGGTCAAAATTGAGTGCGAAAACTATAAAAATTGTATTTGCAACACATTCGAAACCTGCCATCCTTTTGGCACTTGGTGTAGAGGTACTTGCGATCACTTGATTGGCCGGGTTTCACCGACTGTTACTCCAAATGAAGCTTGCGCTTTTATTTCTGGCCAGCGTCGGTGAGATGGCGAATGAAAATATGAAACCAAGGTTTAGCGTTGGTTAATTGTTATTATTATCGGCGAAGCCCTGCATCTGACTCTAAAGCAGTGCTTCCACGAGAGAAATGCTGTAAGCTACGCAGCGATTTTTCGTCGCTTGTTTTTTTCCAGCGGATCAGAAATGCCAATAACAACAATTTAAATAATACATGTGTCTGGTCGGCTAAGCACCCAAGATTTTTGGGGGAATCGCTGCAAATTTTGCGTTGCGAATCTCATGGAAGCCCAGCTTTAAAAGCAAAGTTGGGCAAGGTTTTTGTTTTTACTTTCTATCAAGTTTGGCGAGTTAGTTAAATAGCCAGCACGACGGATTGCCGGGGTTGTCTATGCACAGGACGGATTGCAATGCAACGGCCATCCATTCTGAGGATTGGTAATCTGTCGCATGTACTGGATGCAACCCGTCTGCAATTATCAAAAAGTGTCTGATATTTCGGCTGTAAATCATCATTTTGCCCCGAATATTGTAGCCATATTGTAGCTATAAGGGGTAATCGGAGCTCAATAACAATGCAATCATACGTCGAAGTCTCTACACCTGCGATTGAATAGGCTTCCCTTTATTGTTATCATTTTGAGATGGGGCTTAACGGTGCCTCAAAGGCTTCCCGTAATTGAAAATTAAAATGTCTGCTCTTCTCCACCTCCTGACTCCTGACACAAGTCACAACTCAATCGTCGTCGAAGGTACATAGTACATAGTACATACGTAACCGTCCAAGATAGCGGAAAAATTTGCAAATGCTGTAACGTTGCGAAATAATGCGAATCTCATGGACACGTGGCTTAAAGCCGCCGTGGTAATTTTAAACTTTTCTGCACTTTTTTTTGCGGAAAGTAAAGCAAAAACAGTACGCTTTGGTTCCGCTAATTTCTCAGTCGACTCGATCGTGAGAAATGCGGAATCGTTTAATTTCACGCCTTGCTGAAGAAAATCATGTCTTCTCTCTAGCAAGGTTTAGATTTTGAATACCGAGTGGATATAAACTTGTGAGATTGATTCAAATTAGAAAAGCAGTATAAATGAAGCTGAAACACCTTACATACCTTTAGTCTACATAAACCGAGAGTAAAATCAATTAATTTTCTTTTTGGTTATCTTTAATAATTTTGTCATACTGTGCTTGCACGACCATAGTTTATATTTGGAGTTTGTAATTTTGGCGGTGTTGCACAGTTTGCTACATATCCGAGGGCGCAAGCCTTTAACCATGGTCACGATGCTGCTACATAACTCGCAATCGGAGAAACCAAAAGAAAGGCTTAACAATACCCCAATTGAGGTATTGTGTCACGCTGTTGAAAAGATCGATAGAGATCTAAATCAGTCAGTTGATTAACCCCGCTTCATTTTTCATAACAGCAATAGGACTCCTTTGAATTGCGACGAGATCTATTTCGTTATCGGTCGGATTAATAACTTGATTGGCTGGATATGAAAGCGAGATTTTGTCATCGCACCTGCCTCATTGTGATCATTTTTTTGCATTCATCTGTGAAAGCGATCTGGGCACCGACACACAACATCGATTCAATGCTCGAAACGCACAAAGCGGAGATGTCCCAATTTGTTTATGTGCGTTCACACTGGTTTCCTTGCCGAGTCGAGGGAAGCTCCTGCTGGACCCAGCTGGGCCTGTGCCATATCGCATTCATAAGACTCACCTATTATAATAATTGCTTGTCACTGGATGTTTGCATCCATACTTCAAGGGTGAAGGAGGAAGAGGTATCATACTCGTGGCACCATGGTCATAACATCTCAAATCTCGATTCAATACAACAGGTTGTGTAATGGCAGGGAGTTCCACGCCACCTAAAATTCTCCCCTGTTTTATTTTAAATCCATTACTATACAGACGTAATTGTTAAGAAATGTTTTTCGAACATTCATTTTCGTATGTTTAATGCACGTCATACCGCATTATTTTATGAGTTCAACTTTAAACCAGCAAAATGATCAGTCCAAAGTATGAAATCGCGTAAAAATTCTAGTCGGTTTTGAAACGAGTATCCATATTAAAGTTGTGCTACGGATGCCCATTATCCTGTCGATTTGAATCATATGATGAGCATACCCATAACAGTGTGCCTTATTGTCCAAACAGCCCCCATTTCAACAGCACCCAAAGTCCGGAGCCCCACCCACCCTACGATTCGCATGGGAACCCAGGTGCAATAAACTTTCATATCATTATTATTGAGAATCATAATGGATCATTTGTTAGAAATCATAAAGCGGGATAATAGATAGTACATACAGAAAGAACAATAATAATATGTGACATGCATTTTAAAATGTTGGTAAAATCACACATTTTTTTGTTTAAGAGGCAAACTGGGCATCTAATTAATTCTTTCGGAAGCTGGTTTTAGAGAATGCCAAAGAACTACGATCGTTGACGAGAAGAAAAGAAGAAAAACATCGCGTTAAAGATGAGAACGAAAGGCATGATCTTTAGTCGTGGAAACATTTGTCGAAGAGAGTTCGTGCGGATCTTTCTATGCTTGTTCAGCTGTTGGCTGGGTGGATGAGTCGCAATGCTGCAATGCAAAGCAAAGCGCAGTATCGGGCGATGAGAGGAGAGGAGACGAGCGGGTGATCTAAATAGCAGAGCTTCATGTGGGTCCCGCACCGTCTTATCATAATATTTACACAGTAGCAGAGACAGCCACCTCTTCCACCCCTCCCCCCACCCCGCACACCACCCCAACTATCCACCCACATAACCCCTAGCGACACGACGGGATGAACATTTTCGGGCAACAGTGGTTTCATTTGCACTTCACGGAGTACGTACGAAACTAGTGTGTGATAAATGGTACACGTAAATATGAGATACACTTCCGTGCAAGTCTTAATTTAATAATCAGAACTCAGAGGTCTCAATGAGTTTCAATGGAGCAAACGTGATTTGATATCTCTTTTATTGGCCAATTTATGATTCCAGGAGTGTATCTTTCGAAATCAACGCACTATGAGACAGTCATACGTCTCGAAAATTGCCATAATTACCTGTCAAAAATGTATACACACCCCTTTGGTTATGAATGATAGCTTTTTTTTAGCGACGAGCTGTCAGGAACTACTATTGCTATTAGTACTTTTGGGTATTCCGAATTGTGCTGTAACTCCACACATTTGTGTTTGATCATTCTAAATGCAGTTATGCATACAACAATTAAACTCATTGTAGTTGCATACAGTCTTGAATACTTGTGACACACTTTGACATGGGAGTTGTGGGATATTGTTGTTTTGAAATGAACCATACATTTTCAAACTAAAAAATGTAGATTTTTTGGTGTGTTTTTATTTTTTCCATAAAAACCAACATATTGTTTTAAATCCCAGTTCTGTTTGCACAGAAAGTTTCCACACTTGTTCCTATTTCTTTTCAACTTTTTTGGTCTAGCCACTATTCAGAAAAAGGGTACAATAAGTTGCCCAATTTAACATGGGAAGCGTAAGAGGGACGGATAGGAAGTTGCAAATATTATTGTCATCTGATACATTGTTTTTATTACTGTAAAAACTAGTTTTTTAACAGATAATACTGTCAGTGCGAATACTGTATGTTAATATTTTTAGGAAATGTATCTCATTTGATATTTGATAAATATTTTACCCTTTTAACTTTATTCTGATATAATTTATATGCTCAACATTTCTTGAACATTTCTTGTCAACATTTTCTTATGTTTACAATCTGACCTTGCGCAAATGGAGCGGGTGTACCTACATTGTAGTATGCAACGAAACATTTAGCAAGTTGCATGTGATGATTTACTTTCTTCATTATTTTCCGCTTGAAATGCAAACGAAGCGCTTGTCTCCTTTTTTTCTTACGATACAGTCCAAGCGGTCTTTGTCAGTTTTTTGAAGGTTATTTATTTGGTTGTTCAAAATCATTGATATTGCCGTTCTACGACTCTGACCGTCTGACATCATGTTATTGCTGTGATAGGCTGTTACCCGAGTTTCGGTATCAAGATTAGCTTCTTACTGGTACGATTGGATACCAAGTAGGCGTAAACGGCACCTTTGACGTAGGTGTGCATTTGCAGCAGCATGACAATTATTCTGATTTTTGAAGGTGACACAACTGAGCCAAATAATAACACACAAGAAAAGTAAAGGTATATTAGTGGTCAAGAAGCAATTCTCTGTCCATAAATAGGACAGGAAATGCAATCTTCACCCTCGGTATAAACACATTTTAAGAAAGCTATACTT
>QKMV01004303.1:0-10343 GCA_003287335.1 Lednia tumana
ATCAAAATTTCTACCTTCATTAACTCCGTGGAAAAATTTCCTACATGTTTTTTTTGGACAACGGTGTTCTTAAAATGTCGTCTTCTTTCAAAATATATAAAAAAATCGCAATTATAATTTTGTCAGGAACGGCCTTAAGTACGGAGCGTCAATGTGAGATCCATATAGGCAGTGGTTAATTTGGGCTTAAGCCCGGGTGCACCCCATTAACAATTATAAGTGCGAATGTGGAATGCCGTTGTTACGTTACACGCGCCAACAACTTTGTTCATTCTTGTGAACATCTTTATTTTTTCTGTTTAAACTACGAATTTAAAAAAATACAGTTCACGCTTGAGCAGCTTGAGAGTTTTACTGCAAACACAGAGATTCAATCCAAAAATGACCTTGATTCAAAAATTCATTGAGGGTTGTACCCCCCTCTATTTATTTTATCTCGGTCGTCGTCTACGAGTTCCTTTCTCTCTTTTGTGAAGATATTGTTGGTTCGTGGATTGAAATCATGGGTTGACCTACCTTTTTCGTTACGAACAAACCACTGCAAGGATGAAGAGAAGAAGAGAAGAAACATACTCCAGATGTGAGATAGAGAGGTTGTTAGAACATCCATCTGAAATGGTGAGAGAATGGGTTGAAATCGTTCGGAAAACACAAGGAACACCGATACCAAATGAAATTTTCACATTTTGTTGAGAAGGAGCGGAGGATAGAGGGAATTGAAGACAAGATTTAAAATGGCTAACAGAACAAAAAAAATGGATTGGGGATCACGAATATAAAAGTATGCTGACAGTAATAAAGACGGAATTACAGGTTAATATGCCTTTTTGAAAAGAACTGGAAGAGAATGGAATAGGTTGGATAAGAGAATAGTTGAAGGGAATGATCGAAGTATCTACAACGCTAGGAACGAATTGTTCTCAAATAGTTATACTTTTATTGCATTGATATTGTCTTGTTACTAACGTCTTGTTTCCTTATTGTTTTGTTGGTATATCTGTATCTTGTATCTATCCCACCAATACGTATTGTAATATTTGCAGACAAATTCTTCAATAAAATAAAATCAGCGTGCACCATGCGTGACCGCAGCGTTTCCTGTATAATATTAGAGCCATTGAACAACAATCATGCCTTATAGTTTATTGGCAGTTGCACTCGGCTGCATAATGTTAGGCGACAGCACACTCCTCGGCGAGTGGTGAATTAGGAAGAAGGGAAGGATTTAGCTCTAAGCCTCACACTGACCGTCAGGTTAGCAGGGTAATTAGGTTATTATGTTAATATTTATATCAACGTCAACGCAGTAGTGGTAGCATTACATATTTTTGTACGTTGCCGTTGCGAATATCCAGTCGACAGTCTCACAGATCCCAGAAATTCTTGAATTCATATTTACCATCCATCCAGCCCTAGAAGACCAGCATTTTGTTAGGAATTGATTATCAATTCATTGTGCTTATTATAGAGATAACGTCAATTATTCGCAAGAATTGCCCATTATTTATTATTTATCTGGTACTATTTGACGCGTGTTAGTAGAGTGACTATGCCATGCGCCCTAATCCATTCGATATTGTATTGAAATTATATGCCCAATGGCCATATAAGGTCACACGTTACTTGCAAGGCGTGCCGTGAAGACTGCTTTACATACGTTTTCATGTTGTGTCTTGTTAGTTAGTTACCTTACCTTACATTGCATCGAACAACCATTGATAATGTAGCTTAGGCTAAAAGTATGGCAGGTCATAGTTCAATATAGGTGGAACAATTTATAGGATTGGCTTCAGCTTTAATGTATTATTTTATTTACTCTACTTACAAACTAGACTAGCATCCACCCGATGGGCGGAAATATATTTCAGCTTCGCCACAAAATTTTGCCTTCGCCACGAAATACTTATTGTTCTTTGCCCTGAACTTTGGCGTTGATATCCTGGGCCCTAAGCTTTTTACTTTTGAGCTTTGCCTCTTAAATTTCGGTTTAGTATATAATAAATGGGTACATGAGTTTATAAATGAATTTGAAAAATAAATCTCATTTTTACGAAAAACTACCCCAAAAGGACCCAATTATGGTCGAGTGGAGTCAAGACCCTATCGTATCTTTGCATAAATTTGGCAATTGTTGTGGATAAAAATTCACAAAAATCTAACACAATGTGTAACCAGTCGGAATAGGTGGTAGGCTAGTAAAGCAAGGGTTAAAATGGTTACAATATGCTTACTTAAGCTTCTTTCTGGAATAGTATTAAAGCCATGTGTGAAGAAATGAAGATCGTGCGATTCAACTACTTACCAGGTCCAGTTCCATATCTATCATAATTAAAAAACAGTTCACAGATAATAATCAGAAAATCAGCTGCAGTAAACTTTTCCCGGGAATTTATAATATAAGAACTAGATTGTCGCTAAATCTAGCTTGTAGCCAGTGATGTAGTGGTCAATGCACGCAGGTGCACGCAGTTCACCCACTTTTTTTTTTTTTTTTGACCGTATCCTCACTTTTAAATCCTGGAAGAACGCAGGGTAACGCATGTGAACGCTGTGTTTAATTCATTTTATTTTAAATGCCTCTTCATTCCCTAGACCAAAATATCAAATTTTTGGTTTACATTCCAAATAATCCTTACCAACTTACCACGAATGCTATTGTGTATTTGCGGCCTTGGACGCTGTCGGCGTCGTGGCAAAGGGGTAAGGTAAGTAACTAGTAAGGCTGACTGAACTAGACTCGCACTTCGCAGTAATACTCTTGTCGAATTGCCGCTTTGCGCGGCCTCGCATCGATATTATATTATGTAACCCTCGAAAGCAACCCAGTTGCAAATAATTAGAATCCAGGGAAGACAAAAATACTAGTAATAACCAAATGTAAATGTCTATGAGTGTTCACTCAATTCACTGGATAGTACATATACGTTAGTTCAAGTCAAGATGCAGAGAAAGAAGCAAGTTGAGGAGTGCGAGTCGCCGGCTTCTCAAAGCCCAGCTTTGGATTCTTACAGTGATACAGTGTGATAGTGATACAGTGATGCAGCTTCCCAAGACTGGCCATCGATATGGACACAAAATACTTTAAAATATCTCTGGATTAGTTGCAGAATGGAAACCTTGGTAAGCAAGTTCTATAGTGAGCATACGTCCATTCTCAATATACCTTCTTTAGAACCTTATACGCTTTCAAAGCCAATCAATATGATTGTTCTTGCTCTATTTCAATTAGACGCGTTTTTCAATCCGTGTTAAATAAAACTGTTTGCCACTGAAAAACCCAAATTGTTGTCCTAAACAACAGCTACCACCTGTAATTTTTGCCTGGACCAATAGTAAACATCTTTTTACAGTTGGTAGCACAACTACGATGTCTGAAATTTATAAAAATGTTAATTCATGCTTATAGTACGGAATCAAATTAAATTTGCGATAAACATAATAAGTTGTGAGAGTCCATGAGCTTGGATTACGGATTCGGATTTCTGAACGTATCACTGCAAACCAATAACTTTTTAAAAACAAAACTAGGAGAAACCTCATCCAAATTCCAATATTTTTAATTTACGCTTTAAAAAATTAGTAGAAAACTATCGATGCCAAGGTTACCGTAATTTTATCTGAAACGCGTAGATTTGCTTCTAAATGCCCGTGATATCTCCAAAAAAATCGGGGGCTGTGCCCCCGACCCGCCGCTCTGCTGGAGGAGGGCGGGGGGAGGGGTTAACCCCCCCCCCCAGACCCCCGTCGGCGTCAGTTATTTTGTATCGGCGTACATTTGTCCCGTTTTCTAATATTTTCGATATGGTAACCCCAGGGGGGGGGGGGATTATTTTATTACGTGCACCGACTAAAAGTTTTAGGACTACATCACTGCTTGTAGGGTACCATAGGTTATATAGAATTTAACACAGTATTACAGAATAAACAATAAACATCCTATATTCATAGTAATACACAGACCATTATAGTAGTTGACCAAATGTACGTGGGTTGGGTAGTCCACGTAGATTTGCACGAAAGTTTGATGCATTCGAAGTGTGAAATGATGTTCGCAAACAATTCGGCCGGACAAGAATTACGTCATTACTTACTTGAGAAGTTCAGTGTAAACAAACGTCACATAGATCTCAATGAACGTACGATTAGTCAATATTAGCATAATATTAGCCATTCCAGAGATGGCCAGGAGCCCGGCCATGTACGAATCAGAATTATTGTTTGCTTGTATAATAGTATAACCGTTGCGCACTGCTTGCACTTTAAATGGACACTTTTCATTCATTGCAATACAAATAAAACGGATTTTGAGAAGTTACCTTCCATTCGCGCACCTACAAAAAAAAACGTCGAAAGTACCTACCAACATCGTTTCAATATTAGGTACTCGACACACCTTCTCACTATTGGTGAATGGTTTTATAACTTTGAGTGACCGGAAACAGTTGACGTTTCTGAAGGAAAGTAATAAATTTACGCGACTACCAATTTTCCCTCAGCATACCAGATACCCTACCTCCTACTTCAACATGGTGTATTGCAACTGACAAGAGTTTTAGGAGCCAGAATAATTACCTAACGTTGACCTTAAAATGAACCCTGGTTACGCACACTTAATGCTAAACCTATTTTCAGTTAAAACTTTTTTAGATTCTCACGTGGTATTTGAAAGTTTCCTTTACCGACACTAGTTTGGACTCTGGAGTTATGCCATCCATGCAAACGAAATGTAGCGATACCACGAAGAATGACCGTACTGCAGTTTTGCAATTCCACTGCAGCTAGTCACCCAAAATGCATTCTTAAAGCGCACCTGCACACATTACGCTCCAATAATTTCCCTTCATTTAAATCTAATAATAGATGTGTAGCTATGTAATTGGTAAGATCAAATGAGCCAGCTGGGGAATTACATCGTGTTGATGATAACCCTTGACTCTTACATGTCGCGCCCGCACCATACTGGTCTATAATTATCCATTTAATTTGATAAGGCTGTTTCTAGCTCGTAAAAACAAGCATTCATTGAGAAACTAACACATTTATATTCATTCAAGTGAACTGTGAAGGGACAGATGGATACGCTCCTTTACTTACATGCATGCTTGCCGTGTAGTCTACCCACAAAATAAGTCTCCTGACGTACAAGCTTATTTCATTATTGGATATCAAGATTGATTAATACCGGATATCAGTCCATTGGGGGCGTGTTCTGGCTTTTAAATGTTAATGGATAATGATTTGATATTCACCAGGCATGGTCTATCTGCATCGGTGATGCATTATTCAAATATGTATACACTTGTGCAGTAACGCGATACTTATTATCTCGTTAGGAATACTATTCCAGAGCTGTAGAAGTTACGCATTTAGGGTTTGAACATTTTAATCTGCTGC
Source organism: Lednia tumana (assembly GCA_003287335.1). NCBI lineage: Eukaryota > Metazoa > Arthropoda > Insecta > Plecoptera > Nemouridae > Lednia > Lednia tumana. Next base: position 5,395 of record QKMV01004303.1, read on the forward strand.
GCACCAATTTTTAAGGTATTTCTGGAAGAAAATTTTACAAGACACATCTACTTCCGGATACCATCTACATTAAATCAGTTAGGAGTAAGGATAGGAAAGGAAATGAACAATTTTGAGGCGCAGATTTCATTTAAATTTGAACTTGCTTTTTTATTATTATGTTATATGTGACTTAATATATTTGTAAAGTCACACTATAAATAATAAGTGACATTTAATTGGATATTTACACTATCACTAGCACTCCCAACTGAAGTTGTAGTTTTCACATTCACAATATAGCAACACATCAATAACAAAAAATAAACAGAGAATAGTCGTCTTTATAACCACCAATGCGAGAACAGTGCACGCACTTTTCTATACCCAGAAAAAATGCGCAAATGTTCGTTTAGAGTTATTACAAAACTGTCTACAATATTGATAGCATATTTTTTTATAAACAGAAGTTAAATAATCAAGCAACCTTCGTTTTGGAAAATTGGCTTCCCCGTTGAAATGAAGAGTCACGGGTTTACTTTATGTGTTGGGGGTTGTGCCGAAGTTGGGAAGCGAGCCCCCATCCTGGCTGTAATACGAGTTGCTTCGTTTTGGTATAATTGTCAGAAGCAGAGTTAATTTATTAGGGTCATAAGACCCTCTTTCTGACATGAGCAGGAGAACTCTCGGCAGCCTACAGGCATCGAAACAGAATTCACTTCCTAGAATGCATATTTCCCTAGCACAAAAATCACGGTTGTCGTTATTCCCCTCAATCCCATTGCAATTCAAACGAAGGCTTACATTTTGGTAGCTTGAGATATCGACAATATCTAAAGCCTCCGGACTGAAAGGGAATTTGTCTACGAAATTTGTTGGCTACAGATCAGGACGCCGAGCTTGATCTCAACTCGCGAGAGATTCCTAGCCTTTTGTGTTCCCCACCCGCTGGTTCTCAATCTCGCTACCCCCCGGCCCCCCTTCGGCCACATTATTACCGGCAACACGTTTTGTGGCACGTCAGGATTTATGGGCCGAACCCCTTTAATTCTGACGCCCACACATAAAAAACAGTCACAAAAAGTTTCTGTTCAACTGTAAGGTCAGACGAAGCTGTAGTTGCTGCAATATGATGTAAATCCATCGGGTATAAGCTTGAGCTTGTGGGTATCTATCTAAAAACCCACCCATGAAACTGATTAGTTTTGGTCTCAAGATTTTGATTTTAACACTGTTCTCTCACTGGGCGTTCGGTCGCGATGTAGCAGTAAACGTGGTGGAACTACTCGTCGTTATAGTCATCTTTGTAAAGGCATTTCAACAATCATTCCAATAATATTAGACTGGTATTTTGTACAGCTTATCTCGATTGATCAAGGCAATTTCATTGTCTTATCTATCGTCCACCATGTTGACTACTACATCTTTTACAAAACACGATGTCATTTCTAATTGTTCAGTCTCTTTCTCAAACGCAATGTCACAAACTCACTATCACATAATATATTGTTATGTATAATACATTTACAAAATACTTGTCGGATAAAAAGCCCTCAACTTTGTGTATATAATATATACAATATAGTTTTTACTTTTACACACATTTACAATGACACACACACACACCAGACGTACGCAAGCGAACTAGCTGGAAATCTCGGTTCCATCTCTTCGAAAGGTGACTTTTACGACATTGGCGACGGGAAGATCAAAACCTCCCCAGACCGACGAGCGGCCATCATATTTTCAGGAAGGGTCGCAACTTTATCCCTCGCTTGGCTGTAAGAGCAACGAAGATGAGATCTTTGTACGGTCACGGTTACACTCGTATTGTAGCTAGCATTAATAACAACAGTAACCCTAATGTCCTGGACACGTCTAGCCTCTGGTTTGGTGCCGCATTGTTCACTGTCTTTTCGGGGTGCTCGGGCGTCGTCGTTCGATTCCGTAACGCTGCACGATCAAACCTTAACACGTCGGCCTGCGCCGAATGCGCAGCTGCTGTAAAATCATCCGCAGCTGCGCCGTCACCCGTCGTCATAACGTCGAACACGCACCAGTCCAAATAATGGTCCGTCAGATTATTGTTTATGTCGTTGCTATACCCGTCCGACTTCCGACACCTCGCCACTGCCGCCAGCCAGGGTAATGCATGGCCGCGCGCCGCCACGGGGTCGAGCCGTTCGGATGGCGGACACCCTCTCACGCACAGCTGAAGGCTGTCTGTGTTCGAGTCTTGTCCATAAGGGCGCGTTTGCACCAAGTCTTCGGGCATGCGAGCCGAGAACGCGAGGTATCGGCCAACTTGTCGCACTACGAGGGTCGTCTCGATGTATCGCAGGAAGATCTCGACGCGGGAGCCCTGATCGTGGACGGTGAGAGAGACGCTCTCGTCGGGCCCTGATCGCTGGGTGCCGTCGATGAAGAGGGTGGGAAGTCCAAGACTGTCGGCTTGGGCTTCGTAAGTCTTTTCCGTTGTGCAAGGCGTCGCGCGGCCTCGTATGATTATCGTCACCTGTGAACATAAAATAGGATGTGTGAACATGCCGCTCTCTAGCACACGGCTGTGTGAATCCAGCTCGAACAGCCTCCTCCTTAGCTTTATCTGGTCCTGATCTCAGCATCACAACAAGAACCACATGGCAACATAGCACCCAACAAGGTTCACTTCATTACAATCGAACCGAGCTACACTCCCAACTAATAACATGCAGCGACGGTCGACGAGAGACCAATCGGAATCGCTATCTGGTGATCTCGACTTCTCGCGCCCCAATTAAGCGGGTGAGATTCGGACATGTTGACGATGTCCGCGCGAAGATGGTATCTTTGGGAATCTGCCTACGACCGCCGTGCTGTTTGGTCATCGAGCCTAGCGCGCCCCGGACCCGACGTTGGGGACGGATAGTACCTCCAACGGATATGTGAAACGCAGCACCGCATGCTGACGAGCACGAGAGAGAAACTATTGACGTATACGAGAGGGCGAGCGAGAAAGAGGAGAGAATCATCTGTAACACAGCATCAGGTCTCAACCTTGATGAGGAAGTCAATCATGAGGCCAAATGTCTGAGACGTTTTGGACAGAGTGGAAAAGGAAGAGCCAGTGGAGGGATTTAATATTCATGAATAGAGCCCCTATCTGAAGCTTGTAGTTATATGAGGGCGTCCATTCGATGAACATAGTCTCCTGGTGCATTGGTGATTCTTGATTTTGTTAGCTCCAATTGACGCCGATTTTAATATGAATAGATGCTGGTCATGATTTAAGAATTTTTCGACTGTGATCCCGAATGAGCGGGAAACATACCGTGTAATCCGAAACTTGAGCTCTGAGCGGCTAAAATTACTTTCCCCCCACTTACGAGCAAGTAAACTCAGACCAAAAAATCATTGCGTCACCGCGATTACTGGGAATAGGGGTTATTGCGACGATTAATTGTTGTTGTGCGACCAGTAAATTGTGTAGTGCCCTGTGTGTGTGTAGTGCCCTGTGTGTGTGTAGTGCCCTGTGTGTATGTACAGTACTGTGTTTTAGTATAGTAGACACTTGCGAGTTCACAGCGCGCAGGAATTCATTTTGTGGCGTTGTGACAAATCGAAAGGCACCCTGTCCCCAGCGTCTTATGGTTATATTATTCCGGCAATGTTATTCATTTCTCGCAGGCCATGTTATTTATGTGTGAGGGTGTGTCGCTCCTGCTGGGCTGTAGAACGAAGACTACCCGTGGCTTAGCCATGTCGAAATCTCGCTTGGAACAGCACAAAGCATGCACAGATGCAATACAAATGTGGTTGCATATTTCCTCGCCAGGAATTTGCATCGGTTGCCTATTCGAGCCAAACTGACACTCACACACACACCGTGCATATATACGTTCGTGATTTGGTCAATTTTCTTTCCGGTAAAGTTTTACATTGAGCAGAGAAAGGTCACTACTTTCCAGCATATTTCAACTTATATGGCAACCACATTTAGCTGTGGTCGTAATTTCTCCCCCCCCCCTACGCAATGCGTAGTAGTAAAATACTTGCGTCAGAAAATCGGATAGTTCGTGTCGTAGCAAGCTTTGAGTCCAGGTGGGGCCTCAATCAACGACCACCTACAACTACCAGATCGTAGGCTATTTCCACCAGATGGTCGTAGAAATAAATGAAAGCGAGCAACAATAGCTGACTCCTTCGTGGTGACCTGCATGCCTTTTAGGTTCAATGAGTTCTCTTACATAACTCCCTCCTTTCCCCGCGGTAAAACTGGACGTCCGCCGGGGACATTCGGTGATCGGCGATACCTCCTCCCGGGCAGTTGTCAGATTATTGGCACGTCGCACTCGCGTCATATCGTGTCTTTGCTTTCAAGGTACTAATATCATAAAGCCATTGCGGCATCCATGCTACAAGTTGCTCAGACAGCTGGATGCTACATACTCAGGTGTTAGGTGCGCGGGGTTGGGCTTCGAGCCCAGATCAAGTCACTTCTTCTGCCCACCACAACAACACGAGCATCTCACCAGATGTTACTTGTATGCAATCTATGACTTGCTTCGAGCCTTCGATCTTCTATACACGAGAGACAGATGGTCTCCGGGTCTCCAATGGGAGCGTCTTGAGCTGTTTATCCATCATAATTTATACAATCTCTTGGCCACTCGGAGCATTTGTCTTGCTATTAACTTACGGTGATATGATATGCATTACATACACCACATCATGACCGGAAAATAGTCGCATGTTCGCTTACTGCAGAAGAACAAATTGAGAGCAAAATAAGTCGAGTCGGCCAATGTGTCGAAAGTCGAAACGCCTGACGTGAATAAAAAGTCGGTGCCGCGATGTGACTGATGGCGTGCAATAATGTCGTCCCTAGGGTAAACTTAGCTCGGATATGATGTAATTAAGAGCGTACAAATGAGTCGCTCGCGTATTTTTTGTATGTGGAGATTGCGTGGTTGGGGGGGGGGGGGGGGAAA
>QKMV01004306.1:0-10341 GCA_003287335.1 Lednia tumana
CCGTTGAAGTTACCCTAAAAATTATATATATATAAAAAGAGAGGAAAAGTTATACCTTTATTCGATTAATATGTTATCACCTTTTTATGAGAGTGTATAAAGAGCCCAAAGTTTGTATCTTTAGCAAGTAATCGACAACCTATCTAACGCAGGTGCAACAAACTAGAGCATTTCACGAAGAAAATTTTCGTGCTTGGGAAGTTCAACGATTTTTGGAACTTATTTCGAAAGCGAACAGGAATAAGTTATGGCAACTCTTCATTTGCTTCAGTAAACAGAGTTGTACTGAATTTATTGCATATTTTATGTAAAATACAGTTCCTTTTGGTCGAGCTACGAGTTATGATTATCTATGGCGAATAAATATTGGCAGGATGTGAAGGATCGGTGGTCCTTAAGAAGGTATGTAAAATAGACGCTGTACGGCGACGCTTTTGGATTCGGATAAGAGATAGCTAGACGTCATGACTGATGGAGGAAATATAGGAAAATGGGAAATCGAAAGGGCTCCGTTGCGACTGTAACTAGGGTCGTGGGATGAGAAGTTTTTATCTCTCTCTTCCTCTCGCTGGCTCCCCCATTAGGTGAGTCGTGGGTGGATCGATGGGTAACGCGTGTTGGGCGTCGGGCGTCGGGCGTCGGGCGTCGGGCGTTGGGACGGACGCTGCAGACTGCTTGGCTCTCTCAGTCTCTACCATCTACCACGCTCCCTCGCGGAACTACGTATATGCGACGTACGGAGTTTAAAATCTTGCTTTTATCCGTTTCCCATTCTAGCCTATTGTGAACATAGTGTCGTCTTTCTTTCGTCGCCCACGAGTTTGTATCGTATATCGTTAAACAGAACTCGCGCCGGATAGACGTCTTGTGTAACGAATAGGACATTGTCTCGCGAGATGAAGGGAATGTATAATTGAATGAGATAGTTATTTTTAAAGAGGCTGTTACCCTCAAAACTAAAAAATATCACTTCTAAATGGTCGTTAGTTACGAATTTAGAGACCCAAATAATTGTTATGCTCCCATATAAGCCGGTGGAAAAATAGTCAAACATGCTATTTTTCATCTGGGGAGCTAAAGGCGAAACTGCCATCAGAAATCACAAAAGGATTTTTTCGACCCTGAGCACCAATGAGTTATTTTGGACCAAAAATATTTGCGATTGATGACATGTTCGTTCATCTTTCCTAAGTTTAAAAAAAAAAACATTGGCGCTGTAAGAAGTAGTTCTTTTTGGCCTCAGTCAAGTGATTTAGGAAGGAATTAGTCGTTTTGTATACATATTTGTATGCTATTTGCTCGTCGATCGAGTCGCCGCGCACGCTGACAAAATCTTAAATAATTTTTTTAAATTCATAGAATTCCTACATTTTTGTCAAAATCATTTAAAACTACCATGATGCATTCAAATGCACTTCAAGATTAATTTTAGAGGTTAATAGGACTTGTGCCACGAAACCGTCGGCGAAGGGTCTTGACATTTTTATATAATTTTGTTTCGCGTCCTACGTCTCCGAAGTTCACAGCGCCAGCTAAAGCATTTCGAATCGTTCCCATTCATACTAAGTAGCATGACTTCCGACGACACGCTTCGCTGTGATCTGGGAAACGAGATGAAATCACCATCAGGATATTGGCAGAGGGTTTAGCGACAGACCAACGACCCCCACGGCTACGGCACCGACGCACACCAATTCCGCATGACATGTCAATTTTCTTTAATCTCCCCGTTCCCGCGTTTTGTCCCGGAGTAATATTGTCAATTACAATTTCCATCAATTAGTTATCAGGGAATTGTGTTTGAATAGCAACCAGCCAGCTAGCCAGCAACATCACAGTACCAGGGTTAATGGAAACAATTTTACAACCTGTCGCTTGGAGCGATGCATCTCCAACTGCGAATCCTCTAATATTGCTGGTGCGGGACGCACTCGCCATAGTGCGGACTACCCCCGAAACTCCCGCCTCCGCCGCCGCCACCACCGCCGCCGCCGCCGCCGCCGCTGCGTCCCTCGCACCCTCGTCGTTGCCACCTTGCTTGGTATAGCGACGCTCGGCGTCTGGGCCGTCAAATGCCGGTGAGAGGCGAACTTGAGCGGACCTCGCCCTCTCTCCGCACCGACGGCGACGCCGGTTACTACCACACTCCTGAGTGCGTTTTTTTTCACCTGTTACTGAGTCTTGGGGCGAGATATCGGGCGGGTGTTTGTTGTTCATTCGTGTGCGAATATCGTGAATTCTTTCGTTGGGTTCGATAGTGCTGTGCCAGTTAGTGCGATTGGATTAATAGTTGTACCTTTTATGAACACGTGGATGAATCTGTAAGTATGTCGGTTTGCGTTGTTTTAACCTGGCATGGTAACAGTACTTCTAGCCTGGCATGGCTCGTTTCAAGTTTATTTTCAACTGTTCACACCTGTTATATATATATATGTACGTATCATCATGCACACGTGGTTTTTGCAGCCGATCCTGCGGTGTGTTGTTAACTTTCTGAGTTTTTCCGATTTACGCTTTCCGCTCGGTCGGAATAAATTTCCCTGCGCGTTTCCCGTGAAATAGAATCATTCTGGTCGAACGTGCAATCCACGTGGACCGTTTCACCCGATTCGTTGCTTACACATTCGAGCACGGGGTATTTATTTACTCCTCGGCGTAATATTTACGACAAGACACGTTTATTTCAGTTTTTAACACCCACACATTTCGTTTTATATCACACGTCTGGACCCATTTTTAAATTAACTATTTTCGTTCGTCGCTCCATGGGAGCAAAATATGATGACGCTTTTCAACATATTTAAATCCGGGTAACGTTTGAAATCACACGGTGATATTATATCAACCGTGTCTATAGAACTTCTGGTTTTATATGCTGGTCATTGTACGCCGTATAGTCTCATCTGGCACGGTGGCTTAATTGCAAAATGCTAATCACTTGGCTTCTGCCTCGTGCTCAGCTGTGGAGAGAATGGCTTTCATCGTATAGGTATACCAGCTTGCTAGCACTAGCTACTATATCGTATCATGTCGGATAACTTTGCGGACGCAAAAACCGTGCAAAAGTAAAATCGAGTTTCGGTTTAGAGTTTGCATAATTCATTCAACCGAATTAAAAGTTTAATCTCTTTACGTTTGCAAAGGTGGTTTTGTATCATTGCAAATGGCTGAACAAATAGTGTTTCTGTCGAATCAGATAAGGGCTCGGAGAATTGGCTATAGACATCTTGTTTCAGTCCAAGTTTTACCGTTCGCCGGCGCCGCGTGTTTGTTCTGGCCGTGTTTTCTTTGCAAATAATGAAATATGCATGCGTCCCGCAACGCGCGAATCGGACCGTTTGCCCGCTTGTTTGTTAGAATTTTGAAACGCGATGATTTTCCGCTAGCTCTCACCTCGCTTCGTAAGCACTACACCACCAGTAGGTACATCGTTTTCGTGTGTCTACATATTTCACGTGTGGTCCAGTCAAATTTGACAACGTGCTTTCACGGTACACGATGCACATGCAACTAGGACAAGGTTTTCAAAAACCATGGTTAAACATTTAATGACCGTTAATTATTAATTCCCTAGTCCATCTGAACCGCCGAGTAGAGCTTTAACCAGCCATTGAAATCCCAAGCCTAAAGTATTATTTACAGTATTTTTCTAAACCGAACATATAAACAGCTATAATATAGGATGTGAACTATTTTAATACAGAGTTCGTGTACTGATTCTCGGTGAAGAAACTGAAAGCAAATCGAACGGTTTGGCATGTTGGATGCATCGGGTCCCGTGAGATCACCGAACCTCAGCAACATTGCGATGGACTAAAGGTCGGATGGGTGACCATCCATCCCAAGGTCCATTCCTGTTCGGAAGAGAGGTTGAACAGTTTGAAGTTCGTGCAGCAACTTAGCTCTCCTCTTGTCATCAACCTCGACAGCGCGGGCTGTGGAGGACTCTCATGCTGTTCAAATTGTACCGTCTTTCGGCAGAGACGTTTAGCGGTGGTCCCCGTGGTGCTTTTCGACAGGAGTAGGCTATGTCCCGTCACGGGGTTCCCCCAACTCCCAATTAGGTTCATAATCACCCTCATTATCACCCTATCATTCACCGATGCCAATACACCAGAGCCGCATGGCTAGTTGTCAATAAAATGCGCCGTTAAACACCACATATTCAATCAAAAACTGAAAGCAATGAAATGTTTAGCCTGATTGAATCTCAGTTCGAATGGCTGTTGTTCTATAGCCACCGTATCGGCATGCTTCGGCTGCTGGTCACTACGGCCACATACGGGGGTGCTGTCCAGCGAGTACCACCCACGCGTGCAACATGTTGTGACGTTACGCACGTTGCTATTCGCCCGCCGGCAACAATGTCCGCACTTTCGCCCGCGTGCAAAAGCGAATCTCCTCCCCTGGTCAGATTACATTACCGCGGCCGGCTAAAACCGAACCATGCATAAATGCAGATATCACAATCGAAAGCGAAATTAATTTGCGTATCGCAGTGTGGTTTTTTTTTGCTTGAGGACGAGTTGTTTGTTTGTAACGTGCTTGTGTTTTTTTTTTATCTGTGTGGTGATTGTTTTTTTCCCTTTCCTCTTTTGCCCCGTAATTCATGTCCTGGACAGAGCTTAATTGCGTATTACATTTCGGCTGTCAATGATTGTTTTATACAGCGTATATAGCCCGCACGGATGAATTATTGTTTTTGTTCCACTTTGCCCCCTCTAGATCGTATTGTTTTGCCAATCGATGTGTTTCACGCTGGAGGGAATATTAAGCCTAATTTTGTCAGTAGATTTCACAAAATTCGGAATAACTACGCATGGAATTACATTTTGTGCAATAATCATGTTAATAATTAGAGTTGCTATCGGATAGCAATGATTGTAAATGATCACAAACGCGCTGAATTCACACAAAAAGCTTATTCATAACCAAAACGCAAAGAATTCCAAATTGGCTCGACACTACCATTCTCTGCACCGCAGCTTTGTTTGAACACATTTAACCGCATTGAATAGGATGGAAAAGGATTCAAGAGCGATATGGCCATGGCTACAAACATGTAATAATGCGTATCCGCTCTGCTTAAAACAGCGAACCACGACCATTCTTGACACGTGATCCTTCTATCAAGCTTTATAGACGGCACCACCTTCAATCTTGGAACTCGGCACCACCAAGATTTAAACACGGCACATCCACCGAATTATAAACGAGAATCTTGCACTAAGCTTTTAACATGGCTCCTCCACCAAGCATTAAACATGACTCCTCCATCAAGCTGAAAGCATGGGTTTTTACCAAGTTTTAACATGGGTAATCAACAAGTTTGAAATGAGCACCCCCACTCAGCTTTGAATAATGGCACCTCCACTATATTTAAAAGATGGATCTTTCAATAAGCTTTGAAAATGGCTCTTCCATCAAGCTTAAATACGCACCTCCCCAAAGCTTTGAACATGGCACCTCCGCCATACAATGCAATTTAAACGCTGCAGACACAAAAGCTGCATCTCTCATTAGCTTCGCGACCTACATTTTCTGCAGTTTTTCTTGTGTTTCATTCGTTCACATTGAAAAGTCCTGGAAAAAATACATTTCGCTTTATTTCAACGAGCTGTATGAGCGTGTCAGCTCGAAATTTTCCGACGTGATCCTAGGTTTTCCGGTATTTTTCGACGTAAAATGGAAAACTGGTGGCCGGACCTCACCGCGGGGCTCGTTCTGAAACTCTGACTCTAAGAGTGGACGTGTGGTTTAGGCGGCCGTTAATTGCCCATAACACAGCGGTAGACACGCGTCAAAGCACAGTGTTATGTTTGCCCGCTAGATCTCATGGTAGTCATTTTATTTATGGTGATGAAATGTTCGAAGCAATCGAAGCAAAGCATTTTACGAGAGTACAAGATACGTACCCACTCTTCCCCTTTCTTTATTTCTTGCACTTTGTTGTGAAGTCATTAATTTAACACTCGAGAACATTCGCGAGCCCTATAAGCTTCCTGTTTGAATTTAATATTACTACCGTGCACAGCTGGGCGATATTATTAGGATTAAAATGATCACAAGCCGAATATTTGCTGCGAGTCTTTTTCAGTGTGTTCTTTAGTATTATGTTGTATTCTGTTTAGGGACAAGATAATACCTAGTCTTAAACATTATATACACTTTTTTTTGTTAAAATAGTTTCCATTTCCAGTCACCCTCTAGCTTTTATTCATAAACATTCCTGCAAATCTTGACGCAACAGTGGCCAAACAATTTCTGTCACGTGCAGCTGTGAATGCAGCTTTTTCTCCGGCGAGTGATACGCCAAGGCATGATAGAAGCACGCTTTATATGCAAACAGGCGGTGAGCTCGCCATATTCGCATCCTTCTTTGATCATTTTTACGAAATTAATTCATAGCGTAGCTGTGTTTGAGTTTTATCAATGCAGCCTGCTCATGCTTCGCCCTTGCCTCCTTTCGTCGCCCTTTAATGAGATTCGGCATGTCTCTCTACCCTGTATTCGTGCTTTTTCCTTTTATTATAGACGAAAACTCGTTAAAAATTGTCTTATTGAAGAAGCACTCACGTAATTTCCGCTTCGGGAAATTATTTCCTCGAGTGAAAACAATATTTCGTGAGATATTGGGCACACAACAAGGAAATTGATGCCAAGTTTTCAGTTCCCTTTTTATAAGTATCTATCTAGTGCACGAATAAACACACACACACAACTTAGTTGGCGTGGAAAAAATACACTTAGAAAATTGGAAACATTAGCACTCCATGAAATGCGATTCCAACTTTGTAAGTTTCCTATCAATTTCAAAGTACGGTCTAAAAAATGTTCGTTTGGACATACTCTGGAGCAGATGTTCTTTCGCTTTTCCAGCTTTGTCTTCCTAGGCGATGAATTAGGATCTACATAGCACACCGAATCCTATTGAAATAAAAAAACCGTCGAGCCAGAGCTCCGGCCGGCCTCGGTGCTCTAGCGTGGCAACTGGCATGCAAGCAAGCAAGCAGACAGGCAAGCAACACAAATCAGTCGCGTTCGGAGCGCGAGGCGAACCGACGAGAGTAAAGTTTCTTGCACGCCTTCTTCATGTCGCTCGCTCGCTCGCTCGCTCGCGCGGTATTGTTTTGTTGTGTCGTGCTTTACATAATAACCAAATTACTTCCCCGCTGAACAGCATTATTATAATAGTACAGTATAAATAACTTGAGCGCGGCTTTTGCATGGGACATGCCATCTTTCCATACTCGAATGCCGAATGGCGTATGTTTTTTTTGAAACGAATTAATCTCTCATGTACATATGGCCAGTTTTGAAATAATTTAGCCATGCTGTGAATTCGTTTTTTGCCATGCAACACTGGAACGGCACGTGCAAGCATATTATACTCTTTTTCCACTCGGATAACTCGAATGACATTTATCAACCCAGTGTTATTATTTGGGAAATGGCGTGCTGCGTGGCCTAGAGCACCATCGGCTTGTTTGATTGGCAGATCAGCGTGACATTTTGTGCAATTTCCGCGGGTTTCCGGGATCTATTTGACTCTGGGATTACATTCCATATCGCCAGTCTTTTGTGACAGAAATCTGAGTAAACCAACATTGTGTTGTAGGATACATATTTATTGGTGCTAAACATCGTCGCTCGGCGTCTATCCTGATTCCCCGGCAAGGATTTACTGGAGTAAACCGGGGTAAACCTATAAACCTCGTGGTGTTGTTAATACCTTTGGGGTAGAAAACCATTGAATTCAGCTACACATGAAAATATAACCCCCCCTCCCAACACCCACGCTGACTACAGAGCGAAAGAGAGAGAGAGAGATAAAGAGGAAGAGAGAGAGATAGAAATAATACGTAATCTCGCTTTTCATTGTAGCTATATGTGTTTAATACCGCGCCACAATGTACAGCGATGACTCGTTACTTTGATATTATGTTTTATAGGTTGGATTATGCAAGTAATAACAGCTGGTAGCCATTGTGAAATATTTTTATATCATAGATATTTACCTGTGGCCAGGCTTTTATTTACATCAAGCTTGCGTTTTATGCGCCAACTTTTATATTTTGTCGCAGAATGGAAGTATATAGGTCTATGTATTATATCGTGTCGTGTAAGCTAGTTTGTTTTCGTTTTTTGAATCTTAACCCTTTATTTATATTATGCATAAATCATAATCATTTATTTTATTGTGCTCTCGGTATACGACACCTGTTTTATAGGTTCGTCGTTGCTATATACATGCCCATGAAAATGGCATCGTGACGTTATATCAAAGGGGAATGGGCACTTATCAAAATGGCCATTTAACTGGCGCACATTACAGTTCGAGATGCAATTTCACCGCCGACTGTACATAATTACACAGGGATGTAAACGCGTGTTCGACAGATGAAATCGTTAACGTAGAAACGCGAAAGTTCGTTTCATTGTATACGCAGGGACGGCGCGTCGAGATTATAGAGGCCACACTCGCGAGCTTTTCAGAAATGTCAGTCAATTTACATTTATTGCAATATTTGACTACCCTCATCGTATACCTATGTATATATCTCTTATTTTTTTTATATTTGAACTTTCCACTTGAAATATCTCGCTCGTTTTCTCACTCCAAAATTCAATATTCGCCTTTAAAACAGCGCCAAGTCATACTTAACAGCTTTGGGACCCGTTAAGTTACTCATAAGCTCCGGAACATTCGTAATATGCTTGAATTACTCGTAATGCACCTTTTTCCACTGAGGGCCGGTATTACAATGTCTGGTCAGCGGCTGGATTTTGTCCCGAGTAGCAACCCGGAGGATGACTACTCGGAGGTTAATATGTTTGGAGCGTATTATCAAGTATTAAAGTAAATGGAATAATTATTCCGTGAGAAGCTAGTTTTTGATGAGCACTGTACATACTGTACATTGCCAGTAGCAGCAGTCCACCTCGCTGTCAAAGTGCAAAGACTTGAAATAATGGCCGTTGTCAAGAAGCGAAAGCGTACGACTAAGTTTACAACGGTGGAAACAAGTTTGTTAGTGGATCTGGCCACTGAAGAGAAAGATGTCATCGAATGCAGTGACACAGATACCACCAGTTGGCGGGAGAAGTTTTGTTTCCGAAAAATTCTTTGCAGTTGTTACCTGGTTGGAACAAGAATTCTAGCCTATAATCTCATGACCACTTCAAAAACTTCATACAAAACTGAGGACTAACAGCTGATCCAATCGGCTATTTTTTCTTAGGGCTAACTACTCGTCACCCAGGGTATGGGACAACAAATCCGATACTTAACCTACGAGTAGGCACTAACTAGATATCGTAATACCCAAAAATTGCTAACTTGGGGGTAGTGTTCAAAGTTTTGAAAGTTCAATGTGAAAGTTAAAAATTAAAATTGAAACTTTCAAGGGTACTTTTGAAACTTTCAACAAAACGCGAAAGATTGATATTTTGTGACTTCAAGCCTTCCTAGTAAGTTTGGGGTAATGCCAGTATTGGTGGTACGATCTGGTCGTAATTTTGTGGTGTTTGAGTGAGTACAATGTGGGGCTATCGTTATCCTAGCTTCATTCATCAAGCAAGAGTCCAAGCACGGTAAAGAAACTTAAATCTGTGCACCAGTGCTTCTTGCTCTTGGAATTAGATCCAGCCAAGAAAAATACAAATTTTGTTCGTGGGTAACGATCAACAAGGCCACTAGGATGGTTCAGCACATTTAGAAGTGTATGAAGTGCCCTAACCAAATCTGCAGTGCCATCATGACCTCAACTGCTAAAAGTTTGAGCACAGCTAATAGCCATTGAATAGGTCATTGTCATGTGTTACAAAAAAAGATATAAAAGACAATTTTGAAAGAAAAAGCGCCTGGATTTGGTATTAAACCAAATAATATTTGAACCATATTTGCATACTTTACCATGTATTCATGTAAGTCGTTACTTTTTGGATGAGCGGAGCGAAGAATTCAATTTTACTAACCACAAAAAGAAGTTTCTTTTCGTTTTTCTGTTTGTTTGCACGCGCGCTGCAGGCCAAAGTTATGCATTGTATTTGGTGAAACTTTCCAAGGCAAGGTATTTGATGAAACTTTCGTAATTTTTTGTATTTTTTATGGGTCTGCATCTTCTTGAGTTTTCTGAGAAATACTAGGCTCATCCAGCAACGCGTTTAACTAAAGCGTTACGGCGAAGCTCTAGCATATGAAAAGGAGACTAAAGCCTGATTTACACGGACACATTTTTCGCATAACCCTTATGCACAACCTTTACGTGTAACCCTTATTATGCAGTGTAAACATAAAATTATGGGAAACTTCGTTTCGCACAAGGGTTACGCACAAGA
>QKMV01004307.1:0-10340 GCA_003287335.1 Lednia tumana
ACTGGGTTAAACTGCTGAAAACTTAACTGACACTAAACTGCCAACGTTTCGCTAACTATTCTGAAAGCTTCATCGGCGCTAGTCTGGCAGATGTTTTGATGGCAGATTTTGATGTTCAGATGGCAGACAAAGGGCTATGTTCGATGTTTGCTAATGGGTAATGGATAGTGATTCCATGGGTAGATGGGCTAAAAAGTTTTATTCCAATGTAACGAACAGCTCTTTCAGAAGCTGTGAGCGCATATGATGTTTTGTAAATATTTAATTTGGATCCTTAATTGCAACCATGGTTTTAATACCGAACGGCTATCAGAATCTTCGCCAACAAATACCCATTTAAAAGTACCACGATGTTAATACCAGTTTTGCGCGTTCCCCAGGCTAAGCTGAAGGCACACATCCATGACCCGAACGCCCCGGAATTGGTGCACTTCTTGTTCACACCGCTGGCTTTGATTGTGGACGCATCACACGACACGCACTACGGGCCCAACCTTCCTGCCAAAGTCATTTCGCCGCTGTTGACCCGCGAGGCTGTCAACCTGCTGGTCAACTGCGTCACCAGCAAGGAGACGGAGCTGTGGAACTCACTCGGCGATGCTTGGCTCATTTCAAGGTATTGCGTGCGTCATTGATTCATTTACTCTCAATGACAGCATTACATTAACATACCTTATTCCTAATCTTAACATTAGTTTTCAAAAAAACTATTCTATAAACTGGGTGAAAGCTTTCCAACGTTTCGCGAAGTGTTCTGCCACTTCACAAGCCGCTGAACAAGTGGAGGGAATAGTTGGCGAAACACTGGGGATGTTTTAGGAAACTTCATAGCATTTTTACCCGGTTTTTAAAGCAGTTTTTTTTTAAATAGCATACCATGTTTTAAGAATATTAAATTCACTTCAAAAATACCTGCTTCCACGAGGACTTGAACTCCGGATCTTTTGCTTACCGGGCAAATGCTCTAAACCACTGAGCTAAGCAAGGTTCGGTATTTCGGAAAAGATTTTAATCTATATGAGTGGTAGATCTCAATTTTTCTTATTCATCAAATTTCTCGATTGAGATCTACCACTCATAAAGATTAAAATCTCTTCCGAAATACCGTACCTTGCTTAGCTTAGTGGTTTAGAGCATTTGTCCGGTAAGCAAAAGCTCCGGGGTTCAAGTCCTCGAGTAAGCAGGTATTTTTGAAGTGATTTTAATATTCTTAAAATTATAACTAGCCGTGTAATTGGCTTTAAAAGTTTAATCATACCATGTTGTTATAACAGTCAGTAGTTAAAAATATAAAGCAAAGAAAACATTTCATCACTGTGATGAAAAGACTTTTAATTAAGGTGATTCTACTAGCAACTGGAAAAACCCAACCGATTTATAGTTGATTTTAGTTACTGCATTCAAACTATTAGTGGCAGAGATACCAAACTTGTTTCATTCCATAGAGAAATCAACTGGCTTTGTATTTGAAGTTTTTATTCTTGTTACTTTTTTTTCTATCAGGTTTCAGTTTAAAAAAAAGTGATAATATCACAATAGACCCGAATATAACAAAAATTAAAGAAAGAAAACCTTTAAATTACATTTTGTCAGAAAGTTCACAAAATTCTCAATGGAATGAACCAAGTTTGGTGTGTTTGCCTCTAACAGTTTGACTGCAGCAATGCAAATCAAGCTAAAAATCGGTGGATTTTTCCAGTTGCCACTAGATTGACAGTTAGTTGCAAGTACGTGTTGGTTACGGTAAGCGTTCTCGTCTCTATTTCTTCACATCGAGTCAGTTCATTGTCCGCAGTCTAGTCATCTGTAGTGTTGCAATTTCTTTGTGATTGTCACACACGTTAAGTTCGTATTGTGAAGTACCTGTGATGTATTAGATTATGCTGCGACCCAAACAATTGCACAATTTAGAAACTGAAAGCAAAGTGATCCATCAATTATTAGACAGACGTTAGCTGTTTGTAACTCACTTGCATTAGGTTTCTTGAGAAAGAGTGCGTGTTATCAAAAATGTTATCACAAAAACATGTTTTATTGCTTGTAGAGTAATATTTATATCGGATATCACAGACCGGCCTCCACCTCCCCCGTATTACCCCAATTAGTTGCACCTAGGTGTTGAACCTCTTAACACAATTCCTTTGTGAGCTACACAAGAACGAGCCTTACAGAACTTTCCTGTACAAATGGTATTTTTTTATTCTGGTCTGATTAGAACTCAGCCATGAGCCCTTTTTCCATTTCCTTTCCACGATGCATTTACGCGAGTTCTGTCACTGATACATCGGCATTTTCTTGGTGGCTGGAAAACGCGTTGCTTTCGACCATAGGCAAGTGACGTCATGTAATTGTTGCGATTGCCTGTTGACAGGGTGTCAGCATCAAGCCGAGATTCCTATTGGCTCGATTAGGTATCAGCTAGGCGTGTGTAGGCAACTGACGTCACTTCGCGTTTTCAGCAGCAGTTACAATTCTGACCAATTCCGTCTTTTTAAAGTGAACTAAGCCAAGAAATTACATTAATGAGAAATTAGAAGGAAATTTGTAATCCAGAAACAACCCTCCGTTTTCAAAAAAACTGTTCGTAAATGGGTTTACCTATGGGTTTAAAGCAGTTAACCACATTTACTAACAGTTTTTTTGAAAACTAGTGCTGAAATTAGACAGAAGACACAAGTCTTAAGAATTTAATCCTCTGTTTGTAGAAAACTCTCCAACTGATTCCTGTTGATTTGATTTGTTTAGTGTGTCAATGTCTGTGAATGTGAATGTACATGAAAGTGTCAATCGTCGTCTAGGGACCAATGGAAGAGCTACGTACCCGAATACCACCCGGTCTTCTTAGACGGCTGGTCTCCCGACTATCCCGTTTCCGACGAGCGGGAGAGGGACAGGGAGAGGGACAGGGAACACAGGGAGCATCCGCAGGTGGTGGTGGGCCAAGGGATCATCGACGCCAAACGAAGCCAACAGCATCGAGAGAGCCAACACAATGAAGTGGAGCAACATTACCCGCGAGAGCCCGACCGCGAGGACTCCCACTACAGCAGCGATTACTTTGATTATGAGCAACAGGAAACGTCACCGACGGATCCCCATCGGGGATATGCGTTCGACAATCGGAATTACGGTCAACGTCCCGATCCGCGGTATCGCGAGGAGAGGTAAAACTCGTGGCCGATGAGTTCGCATGGGCGTTGATGGATTGCATGAGTGGGATTCGAAGCCGGCGTACTAACTTTCTCCTCTCTTCTGACAGGTGGTTTCTTATAATAATTGTACTTTTACTTCCTTTAATCTGAATCATCAGTAGACAGGTGGGCATCTGATTTGTGCTTTGATCGAGTTGGTGAGATTTCACACTATTTTCGTTTTTATGTGTTTCCTTTTGTGATTTTACATGTTTTCTTCTATTGCTTGCTTGTTTATGCATTGCGGTGGATTTGAGCAGTTAAGGTAAGCCAAATGGGATGTCATGTAATATATTGTATATTTCTATGCATACTTTTAATGCTTGGCTTCATTGGTACAAACTGCATACTGATATCATGCAAGAACTAACAACATTGCAAAAGAACCACTTTTGTTTTCACATTGCTTGGAAGTTGGAGGTAATTTTATTTCATTGGTTTTAACTGTAAACAAAACATTTAATTTTTCACTAAATCTGTTAAAAAGTTTGTTTTTTACTCATTTTCACTACTTTTCCGGTTTTTACTTACTAGTTATTACTTAATTTATATCTCGTTTTTTCATAAATCTTTCTGTAACCGAATCGCTAAAACCTCAACGTAGCTGAAGTCATAGAGCCTCACTTTTGTCAAGAATTGTTGACTGATAGCAATCGCAAAAAAGGCCAATTTTGACGATGTGGGGTCACTTTTCAATCACTATCTGGTCACTTTTTGGTCACTTTATTCATGAAAATTGCCACATAAATCACTTGTTTGGCCAGCCCTGATCAGTGGCAGCTTTGTCAAGTTTAAGTACAGGCATAACATTTTAATATTCATTTCAAAGCAGTATTAACGAAAACTGGTGAAATCGAACAAATTGAAAACTTTCGACTGTACAAGGGAAATGTAATAGGTACCTGCCTAGGAACGGTGCATGATCATGAATCAGTTATATATGAACTCTAAAAACCAAGGTGAAAAACTTCAAAAAACAGCAGAAGACCAGTATTGGCAGTCTTGGGTAGTAACACGATACTTAGTAACTTTTTAAGTCACGTCATCACTTCGTAACCTGCTTGAAACGACACGTTTGAGCAACAATTTCGAGCAGTGGCAATACTCGAGAAATAAATAAATAACTTTTTACACCTTGTAAGTGAGATACGAAAATCTGTGAAGGAAACTGAAACGGTAAATCAGGGCTAGATTGGTTGGTAACGTTGGATTGTACGGGTTGGTTGACAATCGCGGCATCGTTCCAGGCCTCGTTCGCAAAGCCCCGGGGGCTCGGAGGGTGAATTCCACGACGGAGTGCCGCCAGGCGCACGCGACGCCAGCGCCCGAAGCGACATCTCGGCTGACTCCATCGAACGCAACGGCGGGGGCGGAGAGGGACAACAACGCTTCGAGCGAGCCCAAGCACGCTGGCTCGAGGAGCTACGGTCCCGAGGGGCAAAGGTCGTCACGGTCACTTATCCGAGGACGGCAAACAACGACAAGGAGCTCACCGTCATCCGGGGGGAGTATCTTGAGGTAGGAATGGCTGCCGACAGCCACGAGGTTGCAACCAAGGCGGTTTGGTGGCACGCAGCAGTACGCACTGAGTGCTGAGAGAGGGAGAGGGAGAAAGAGAGAGAGGGGGGGGGGAGAGAGGAAGAGGTAGAGGGAGAGGTTGAGAGAGTAGCTATAGTACCAAGTTTGGAAATCAGTTCTTTTGAAAGCTAGAGCTAAGATGATTAGAAGATAGGATGGGTGAAAAGAATTGATAATATTTACCCTGATAGAATAATGACGGTGTCTATCCCGCAGTGCACTTAGTGCGCACTGGTTACAGGTATAACTAATTTGGAAAATGCCATGAATGTTTGCCACGTCCAGTGATGGGCCCAATGGAGAAAAGTGAACAATGCCAACAATCAAACAACTGAGAAATGTTGTGGAAAAGAACAAAATTACATAGTAAAAATAAAAGAACGTTTGTGATGGGGAAACAATTCCCTGTCTGTAAATGGTATGGAGAATGCAATCTGGATTTGAGGAGACTTGCTTATTGTACTTGATAGCAATGTTTTCCTAGTAATTACCACACAATTGTACGTTCTAACAGTATTTCAGTTGAAAATTCATTTCGACTAACTAGAGATTATTTTGACAAGATAAACCTTCACATACTTAGCTGAGAAGCTCAAGGCTTATACCATTGGTTGTTATTTTGCTGCCAAATTTAGAAAATACTGAGCCCCAGAATAGTTACTAATTTATAAACATTAGTCATCATCATCAAATTCCTGTGTAATATGAAAATTTAAAAAATTAAATCTAATCGAGTTAAAAATTTCAAGTCCTTCTAACAATGAATGATTATAGTGCCGAATGATTGATTAATCCAGATGTTCGATCCGTAGTTTTGTTTTTCGAGCAACATCTGAAAGTCACTCTTTGTTCGCAGGTTGTCGACGATAGCAGAAAATGGTGGAAAGCCCGCAACATTCGCGGTCAAGTAGCTCACGTACCTCACACGATTGTGACCCTTTATCAGGTTGGTGAAAATACTGGTGAATTCAGCAATCCACTGTACGCCCCAGCTAGAGGTTACGATCGCCAAGCCCCCGGTCCTCGAGGCGGACTGGCTCACGAGAATCCCAGTCACCACGGTAACATCGGGCCGAGGCCGTTGCCGTCGGGAGCACAGCACTACCGTAACCACCCCGGACCCCCCGCCTTCTTAGATTACGATAACCGCACTTAATTCACGGCCGTAAACGAGCAGGACGGCCACTCGCGTTGCCGGGAGCTGCCGAAGTCCGATCTGCCGAGACCCCCGAGCGTGGGTTATCCCAATGCGGAATCGCGTACAAACGGCACACGAGTTTAGTTTCGGGGCGTTTTTTTACACGAGCCAGTCCGTCTTTGCCGATATCCGCCGTTCTCGGCACTCACCGACGCGGAGACTTGCACGGAATTCACACAAAACCGGGGGCGTCTGCATTCTTACGTTCACTGTTCATTGCACCCACAAAAGAAACGGTTAGTGCCCACTACGTTGGAAACCTCGCAGGGCCGGGTCGTCCGGCTGCAAAGACCTGTGCAATAGTTCAAGTAGGACTTCGCGGAACTCTAGCATGTCTCGTATTTGCACGGGATTGCACGTCACGCACGCACACCCCTGTCACGAGGGAGGTAGTTTGACACGTTGGATGCACCCGCCAACGCAGGTTTTCCCTGACTTGGTGTTGTTATTAAGGTAAGCTTCTTACTAGCAGGGAGACAGCAGAGAGGGCGGCGTTCGCTCCCCGCCCATACCGCCCCCAGCGCCCGCAGACTGGGTGAGGAAAGAGCGTACCGGTAAGAAAGGCGAGTTCCGTTACTTCTAGCCCGGGATCGGTCGCTGATCACCGGGCGCTCGTTTGTCGGCGTCTTGGCTTGGATAAACTGGCACGGGGACACTGAAATCACTCTGCCCGCTGCGTGTGCTTCTGTCGCTTGCTTGCACGGCTCGATGCGATTCTTCCTTGGGACCGATTTCCTTACCTTGCTGGATTACGTGTGACTTGATCGTTGCTGCGACCGTTTACGCCGGAGTTGCCAAGTGGGTGTTACATACATGAATATGAGGAAATCTTTATTATTTAGTATGTTTTATTGACATAACAGAAAAATGCATAGATATAAATATCAAATATTATTGGGAATGAATGTTTTTTTATCAGCGTACCTATGCGTGCACTTCGAACGAATGTGCCTTGAAAACGCGAGATTATAAGAGGGGTGAAGGAGGTGCTCTATGTTCACTGCAGCTGAAACTGTTTTGTCGTTTCATCGTTGGGAAATCGATTCATGTTTCGTGTTTTCATCCATCGCATGTACGTTTTGTATCGTGTCTACTTTGTGTGGGTATGCAATTGTACAATAGATACCTAGTTCTATGTTACTTGCTAAATAATTTGCTGGATAGAGAGTTGTGGAAATAATACCTAAGTAGTTAATTAATTATACCTTACCATCATTATTTAACAATAGCAGACACCAAAACTGAAAATAATATACAATGCTGTGTTGCATAACAAGTTATATTTTAATATGTAAATGTTTATTTAATCGGTTAGAATTAATTCAAACATTCCTTCCATTTCTGTGCATTACCTACTTAAAGAGTTAGATTTATAAGAACTGTAGACTTCGAGTGGTTTTATCGGGAGAAGTTTTCGGTGGTTTTTCTACCAATCTGTGTTAAAATCATTTTCACATAACAAGAGCAGAATAGAATACTCAATATCACATCACATGTGAGCCTTTTGTATGTTTATCAAGGTGTGTAGTTTGTCCAAAGAATGGACGTCATTGTTATTGTTGGTTGGTAGGTAGGTAGGTCGGTACCTTCTTGTACGTCAGGTTAATGTATATCTTTACCACCAAGTGCCTTTCTGTTGTCTGTGAGCTAAATTTATAAGTGTCGCTGTTTCCATTAATCGGTTAACTACAATTAAAAGTCAACTATCTTGTGAATTGTCTCGTGAGTGTTCTTAGATAGCAACCTATTACCACAATTACCAGAAGGTAATTAAATATATTGCTGTTTGCCGAGGAGCTTTCGATCACTCGTATCTTTTTCACTGAATGCCGTAAAGAACAGAATTGTGACGTATCTAGGGGACACAAAAAATCAAGTTACTTGCATAATGTAAATTATAATGAAAACTTTGAATTTGAATCTCTATTCGAGTTGCAGATACATTCCGGCTATTTTTGGAATACCAATTTGTCATGCAGCTTGAGCTGTAAATATCAATTGAAATACTGACTCGCGTAGTCAAACAACCGGTAAATAATTTTTGATCGAAAACTTTGCCAACAATGTATTTCGTTGCTTTTTCCTAGTTCTGATCCTTTCTACCATATTTCCTGATGCCCTTTTGTGTTTTTTAACGTTGAATCAGTGTGCACAACGTACTGAAAATAAGCTGAATTGCAGATTATTCTTCCGACTCCGACTTCAGTTCAGATGAAGATGGCCTTCCGGCAGCAAGGAAGACAATAATCGTTGCCCCACCACCTCCCCCTCCCCCTCCCGATGATGATGATGATGATTCCTCTTCGAAGTCCTCAACTCCCAAGCAGCAAAATAGCACTTCACTGTCAAGAGGTAATGCATACCCTTTCTTGCCTTCATCCATTACTCGTTGCTCAGTAGTCATTGCTCATTAGACACGTAATCAATGCACACACTGTGTTGTCGCACTTGCATGGGCAATTGCGTTGGTCAGCCAACTGCATCCAAAGCTGCACTCGGTGCAGGATGTTCATTAACATTGCACTTTTCTCTGAATTAAAATGTTGCCTGCACACACAATTACAAAAGTGCACAAACACTGTCGCTGCATTTTGGGTACAGAAATTGACCAGTAACAGAAATCAAATGAGCTAAGTTAATAAAATGTTGTTTCTTCTAAATATGTAGCCACAAGCAGTCAAGATTTGATCCAAGAGGAGTTGCGTTCAGTATTGACAATGTTCCGTGAGAAACGGCCTAACTTGGGTATTGTGAAAACACCTGAAGTTTATATCTATCAAAATTCGAATGCGAAAGAAGTGCAACAATGGTTGCGTGAGAAGAACTTCAGCGACCGAGTTTGCAAGCAACTGAATGGCTTGACGGGCAATGAACTGTTTGGACTCTCAAAGAAGGAACTTGTTGATAATTGTGGACAACAGGAGGGAACTCGTCTGGACTCGCAGATAACAGTTCAGAGAAATATTTCTGGGGTATGTATGGAGTATTATAAACTTCAGTATGTAGATAGCCTTTTGGGAGAAAGTTCCATCACCTCCGAATAGGTACTTAGTCATTTTATCACCAGTTTATCATGCTGATTACTTTTAAGTTAGGCTAAATGACAGCTTATTATTGAACGGAGATGGTAAATGGGGGATGTGAATTTTGTTCTTGCATTGCCTACACTCTTTTTACTGGGAGAGCATTCTTTTTCACCAGGACGCTAGTGCAGTTAGCACAGGAAGATATGGCTAGAGAGTCTATTTTGTGGGTGTATTGCAGTATGCTTTCTCACACTACCTTGCCATATTTCTCAGCAGTTCTATACCCTTGGACTTTGTCAGGATAAACTTCGTCATTGTTGTCAGTTAATATTGATCAATATAATAACATCTTTTAATTATAATATCTCATTTCAATTGGAAGATTATTAGTTAAACTAGAATTATTTTCTAGTGTAAAAATGACATGTTAGTTGTTGATATTTGATAGACGTATCAACACACTGAGAAAGTTTCTAACTTACTCGATGAAACCATGCTAGGGTCGGTTGCATTTCTAACTTTGAATTTCACTTCATAAAGCCTGGCTTGCCGGAAACCCGAACCCTGGGTGGCCACACGGATATCGCGCCCAGCGCATGGTTTACTATCGTCGATAGATAAGCCGCAATTTGGCTTCACTTAAGATCAGAAGAGCAATCTTTGAAGTTAATCAAAGAATCTTGGCTCCTTACTCTTCAGAGCTCTAGTAATCATATATGTGAATTTCCCTTCAGAGTGTCATCTGGTTAGCTCAGATGGTAAAGCGCAGTACGCAAAATTCGAAGGACCGGGGTTTGAGTCTCCGACCAGACTGACATTTTTGACATTTTTTTAAAGCGAGCAAAGCATCTTTCATTCCACTCTTATGGCACGAAAGATTTTTTTAAAGCTGTTCAGGCCAGACAAATGTCTGGTCAAGCTGAAGTTTGTTGTGTCCTTCTACTAACCAAGATGGGGATCGTTTTTGAGCCTAACCAGTTCAGTAGTTATCCCATAAAAGTGTTTTAAAATGGGAAAAAGCCCCAAGAATTACATGGGAATGTTCAAACAATATAAATTGTTTACATTGCAACTACAGCCTTCAAGACAAAGCCTTCTGTATTATTGATGAATTTGATCACATTAAGGTTGCGGTGGTTATTTAAATATTCTATCTGTCAAACGATTAATCATGCCAAAAAGTAGCCGCAAGCTCGTTCAGCACGACTACAGTGCATAGTTTTTTTCCTAGTAGCCGCGAGCTCATTCAAAGCGACACACAAGTACATAACGTTTTCCTAGTAGCCGCGAGCTCATTCAACGCGA
Source organism: Lednia tumana (assembly GCA_003287335.1). NCBI lineage: Eukaryota > Metazoa > Arthropoda > Insecta > Plecoptera > Nemouridae > Lednia > Lednia tumana. The sequence goes on from QKMV01004307.1 coordinate 10,299, forward strand.
CACACAAGTGCATAGCGTTTTCCTAGTAGCCGCGAGCTCATT
>QKMV01004308.1:0-10339 GCA_003287335.1 Lednia tumana
AAACTATCTTAAATATTGCTCGGTCCGGTTTTTATCGTACACATCTGTCTATACGATCGTTTTTTGATGTGCAAGATAAAATGAACCAATTTTGAACAAAAATGTGTGGAAATGAAATGATATGCCAAGATTTCCGCCCCATCATTCTCCACACATCATTACATCCTCCAAACGAGAGCAGCTAACTAACCAATCGATGAAGCTGAGAGAGAATAGGCGGCTTACTCTTTATTTGCCCTTCTATGGGGCCTTATATGTCGTAGCGTAAGGTAATTAGCAGCTCAGAAAACCAGCTTCCCCGTGATTGGTACGTAGTACAGATTTCGTCAATCGTAAGTGCCACGGTATCGTTTCTTGCCTGATCAAGTCTTCGACTTTGCAAGATGGTATGTACTAAGCTAACTCTCTAAATTCACAAAGTCCCTGAAAGCATTTTGTAATCATCTCCCGAAAAGTTTCAAACTTGTGTGACAAAACTACGCTTGACAGTTGACTCCTCGGTCCTTTATTCCCCCCCCCCCTCCCCCTCCCCTCCACGTCAATACCGGAATGGCATTGTTCGTGCCTACAAACAAGTACAATATAACAGCATTGTTCATTCGTCGAGCACCTAATATCGACTACACCTTCCTTATAGTGCGTTCCAACTCAACCTCAGTCGATGGCGGTCATCCCTTTGGCCGTCTCGAGGTTACGTCAACTTTTTATTCGCACAGACAAGCCCTCCGGGCTCTGTGGGACATTAAAACAAATGTAGTGTTACCTGTTCGTTTAAAGCATGAATTAAGAAATAAAGTTAAGAAAAAGAACTTCCCACACATAATTTTCTTGATACGGTGTACTTCCTGATCTTAGCATTTGTTTACAAAAAAAACTGTTTACTAAACTGGGTACAACTGCTATAGTCCACTAATAAATTCCCAACGTTTCACGAACTGTTCCGTGGGCATTATCAGGGGGCTTCTAAAAATTGACAGAAAATAAAACGTGCAAAAACCTTCCCACATAAATCGCCACATAAAAAAAGCTCAGATCATTCGTCCTAGCGAGATCAATTCGAGCATCAAAACAATGGTAGGTATAAATCTCTTTTTATTTTATACATTATTATATCTTAATAGTATATCGTTACCTTTATTATTGTTTTAAGAAAAGGGCTTGTAATTTCTCTCAAATTAAATATCCATGTAGACTTGAATGCACCATGATAGTCTAAAATTACCATTCAAAAAATATTGTGGGAATTCTCTGAATGTATACTAATTATTCAATATGTCAGTCAGCGCGCACGGCGAAACAATCGATGCGAGAATAGCAGAGGAATATACGTACAATATGACACAATCCCTCGGTAATCACCTAACTTTGGCTAACGAAGCCATCTACCAACTAACCAACTAACCAAGCGTAATGCACCCGATATTTTATTGAACGCAGGAAAGATGAACGAACGTGTCATCAATTTGGACCAAAAAAACTCCGAGGTGCTCAGGGTCGAAAAATTCCCCTTGTAATTATAGGCGCACCCCAGCTGAAAAATGGCATGTTTGACAATGTTTGCTTCTGCTTATTATATGGGACCATAATGTCTACTGTGTGCCTCTAAATTCATAGCTATCGACCTGTATCGGTGGCATTATTTTAGTTTATGGGGCCTTACATTTCAGGCCCTTTAGAAATTATTAATTAATTAAAACGATAATTATTTTAATAAAATACCCAGACAACGATGTATACCTATCCTTACGGACATTTGATTCTTTGAAAATGTGATTATTGTAATTCAAAAGGGAAATAAACTGAGCGGTTTCTCGTCTTTTGTTATCATTTTAAACGTATAATAGATCGAGCCGAAAAGATCCAGTCCGATAACGATCCACCGATCGTGCGGAAATATTATTGCGGTGTCTTTGGGGTGGAGATTTGCTGAAGGGATAACCAGCACAGCGCTCAGATCCATGGGCTACGCACTTAACAACGTCGACTTGGCAATCACAGCTCAAAGCTTGCAGCACAATCGTCAACTCGGGGAGAAATGAGAATGTTATTAGCGTGATTACATCATCACTCATCCCCATGTAACACCTGACGCCCGACTCCCCACACATACTTCTATCGTCCGCGTCCACGTGTGAGTGAGATTAATTATAAAGCGGTAATTCCATCCCCTCGCCGGGCACGTGTGTTGGTGTGATCATGGCGTGATGCTCTCATGAGGAGGAAGTTGTCAACCTGGCCTGGCTGGCAAGCGATGGCATGGCATGGCGGCCAGACAGACTTCATGTGACAATGAATTGCTCCTCTATTACACTTGACGGCTCGATATCATGCACCAGGCAAATGTGCATGGGCCTTAACGAGACGGCATTTGCCAGGAGGGGGAGCATCAGTGTGTTTCTATGCGTTCCGATTGTGTTGCACCCTTCACGCAGTGGCGGCTTGTGGGTAAAGGTAGGTAAATGTATATAATACGATACCGTGGTGTCAAGTCGCGAACACGAAATTTGATTTGAAAATTTGACACGAAATTTGAAGCCCTGTATTGACAACTGGCCCTGTGGCACTGGTCTAGTGGCGTCGGTGTTAAACAACGCACTGTATTGACAAGTGGGCCATGTGGCACTGGTCTAGTGGCGTCGGTGTTAAACAACGCACTGTATTGACAAGTGGCCCATGTGGCACTGGTCTACTGGCGTCGGTGTTTAACAACGCACTGTATTGACAACTGGCCCTGTGGCACTGGTCTAGTGGCGTCGGTGAATGGTAGGGTGTTAATGAGGGTGACAACGAACCTAGTAGGGAAGAGGGGAAACCTGGTGCTGGCACGTAGCCTACTCCTATCGAAAAGCACCGCTTAACGTCCCGTCCGAAAGACGGTACAACTAGAACAGCATTGGATTCCTTCACCAATCTGTGCTGGCGTGAGGTTGATGGCAGAGCTAGTGAAGCTGCTGCATTGGATTCAAACCCTTCAACCTCTATCCCGAACAGAAATGGACCGTGGTTTGAATAGTCACCTATCCAACCTATGGTCCATTGCAATGTTGCTTAGCTTCGGTGATCTCACGAGAACCGGTGTATTCAACACGCCAAGCGCCGTTCGGTAACACGAGAATTTATAGCTGGACCGAAGTTGAGAGTAATGCCAAGATCACTAAGCACTACGAAACGCATCGTACATTCAGCTGAAAGGAAAAAATGAAATGTTGTATTAAAATAATCTCCTGACCATGAGAGAATCCTTTCTGTTCGTCGCGGTTTCGATCCCGGTTTCGATCTCGGTCTTCCGTGATTGCCCGCAAACTTTCCGGTAATTTCATAAAATAGTTCAACTCTAAACCACAAGGCATATGGTCGTCTCCTTACCGACACCCTTTTAATGCCTGACTCCTGGACCCCTAATCTGTTCTTTTTATGCAGAGAAAGGATATCAAATGACATGAGCTGAATGTCGTTTTCGTTGTCCATAAGCTGTTTTTACGAAATGGTCTTACCGGCATACAGTACTTCCAGGATAATGTAGATCATCAAAAATATCCACCCTGGCCAGGTTCACCAACCTCCCCAAAATTAAACTAAGCTTAGTTCTTGCACAGGATTTTACGATTACGGATACCTACGTTAATTTCTTCGTAACTTCATTACATTGAAAATAATTAACAACTTTACACTTTAAAGAGAGTAACAAACCGAAAAACAATGATAAGCTTGCGGTGAGGCAGAAGTTGAGCTGCAAATAATGTTACCGGTCGCCAAGGAAATATGGTGCGACAGTGACGCCACGCCAAAACTAACATATCGGTGTTTTTTTATGCTCGTGAACCTGACACATGCGACGTATCGAAATAGCAGCCATGGTGGTTCGACTACTAGTTCCTTGTGCTGGAGATACTGTACAAAAACTTTTTCAGAATCAGAATCATAACCACGTCATGGAAAACCAAAGACAAACTCCAACTCGTTTCATTCCATCCGGTTTCACTGCACGAAAAGTGACAAATAGCGGTTCAGGAGCTTGATACACTCGTACGGTCTTCTTCAAAACAAAAAAACGCGATACTACTGGGAGGACTTTCTAATAGGAATATTCACTCAAGGAAACATAAATCGGTCGCTGGGAGAGAGAGATAGACAAAACTGCGTTCAGTTAGATCCCATGCATGATCTGCAATCTCTTCTATCGACCAATTTCTAATTTCCTGAGTGTATAAAATACCTCATCATGATATATAACAAATAGAATGGGGGTTCTGCGTCCCACGAATTGGCCCACGGGATGAGGCGCCACTGCCCCTCATTGAGATATCAGTTCTCCCTCAGCCTTACACCTACACACTGTTCCACTTCCACCTCTCTCCGTCCGCCTCGCTCCAGCCCCGTCCAACCTCTATCTCCCTCACACATCCCGCCCAGCGCTGCGTCGCCTCTCGCTCTCTGCACGATCAAAATGTGCGTCACGGCCAGGATTCGCACTTACAAATGACGTCATCGCTCTACCGGCGTCTTTCTCATTACCATCCCACTTCCCGCGTGACACGAGTGACGTACACGAGACAGGATATTTCTCATAAGCTTTCCACCCTAGCCAGGGTCCCTATTCCCGTGCTTTCTGGCATACGCCTTGAAGACCGCAACCTATGTTTAAGCTTTCCACCCTGTCACGGTCCCTACTCCCTACAGACTTACAAACCTTCAAGAGGCTATTAGAATTATAAACTTTTGATTATGTTGTGTTTTGTCATGAGGCGTCGGTAAATGATATGATAATGAGGGTGATGATGAACATAACAGAGAAGAAGAGACAACCCGGTGCCGGCACGTAGCCTACTCATGTCGAAAAGCACCAAGGCGACCACCGCTTAACGTCCCTCCCGAAGGACAACACAACTCAAACAGCAGGATTGCTCCACTGATCCGTAGGGTCGAGAGGTTGATATCAAGGATAGCGATACAGCTGTACTACCTGTTCGCACTCCAACCTCTCTCCTGAACAGAATAGAGGTCTTGGGATGAATGGCCACCCATCCAGTCTCTGACCCAATACAATGTTGCTTAACTTCGGTAATCTCACGTAAACCAGTGTATCCAACACGCCAAACGGTTCGGTGTTTTAAAAGCTTTCCCCCTAGTCTAGGGTCCCTATAATACCTGGGCTCTCTTGCATCTACCTTAAAGATCTACAGATCTACGGGCTGGATTACGAATAAGCTTTTCTACCCTCGCCTACACTGCACACACCTTCAAGACTATACAAATTTACTCAAGAAGTGTATCGAATTTACTCAAATATACGTACGGCATACCTATAAGTACTTAATTGTAACAAAAATGCAAAATACATGAATTTTAGGTCATCCTGTTCAGTATGGTGTAAATTTTGTGCAAGAAGGCCTGGGACCAAAGACCTTACTATATTAATTAAATTCTTAAGCCTGATGTCTTCTACCTAATTTCAGCATAAGTTTTCAAAAAAAAAACAGTTAGTAAATGGGTTTCACTGCTGAGAACTTCTAACAAACAATCTGCCGGACAATCGCCCCGAAGAAGCTTTGAATATATTTAGCGAAATGTTGGCAGTTTGTTTGTTAGAAGCTCTCAGCAGTGAAACCCATGTACTAACTTTTTTTTTGGAAACCTTACTATATATTAATCCTTTGGGTTGACTAGGGCAAAAAGCTTATATCAAACAGTCTGTATGCTGCGAAAAAAAAAGAATACGCGAGAATGGTAGGCTGGTCCATTATACACACAATTGAAATTAGAGAGCCGAGGACACTGGAAGCGCTCCAAAAATTAATGAGATTGAAAAGAGTACGCGGGGAAAAAAATACGTGCCCAGCTGGGAATATCATAGTCAGCGAACAGGTCACCGAATGAAATGAGCACCTTTCCGGGGCTGCAATCAACCACAGTGCAAAACACATGAGTCGAATTCATCTCCTATAAACATCGGCATGTTGGTTTCCTTCATTTGAGTCGACATGATTTCCTATCGCTTCTCTAATGATTGGATTCGTTTCCATGCATATAGTCGGCCTCTCATCACTCATCATCATAGTTCCAAAACCCTCGTGGAAATTGCCTCGCAAATTAGCTATATCCGAAAGGAAATTGCACCATTTTCACGATGAATTACACTCAAACCTCTGATTCGAGATGCATTTATTGATCTGTGTAATATAACATTTCTACTTGATTTTTACTATCAAATGCATAGAACGCTGGCATATTTCTTGTTAAGTTTTGGTTTGACACTATCATAAAAAACTAAAAGGGCAAGCTAAGTGCAAATGGCGATTATTAATTGAGTAATTAAAATGGCGTCCTTGATGATGGAAGTCAAGTCGTGTTATGTGAGATAAGACCGTGTTTGCCGTTAACAGCTGGATCCAGCACCCACCTAGCTGACTTGACAGTCAACTTTGATTTTATCAACATATGTATGAGAGTGAGTGGCTTTTACATCAACACCTCTATAGCTACACAATTATCCATTAGAGCTGTGACAATGACGAATACAACGTATTATGTAAAGTGCGAAGCAACACGCGTTCGTTGTTTCGTGTTGAAAGCGATCGATTGACGATTTTTGCGTGTCGGCGCCAAAAATATTTGGCTAGTTGTTTTATTTTTTAGTCATCTGAAGTCCGAAGTAGATAAATCTGCGGTCAAAAGCTTACCAACAGGAGTTTTAGAATCTCCATGACCAAACTCCAGAAAGCTAACAGCAGGAATGGCACTGTGACAACAAGTTAACCTGAGCGTTCAAAACGGAGTTAATTCGGCTAGCTGTATTGGCCATCACAATAATCGATGACGATACATATTTACCGGAGCATAGGATTTTAACAGAAGAACAGGATACTAGCCGATAAAATGTATCAACGAATTTTATTATTTGGCACACAATTTGCTGCACTGGAATAACAACACTTACATCTGAATCAAGTGCCAGTGCCTCTCATAAGCGATTGACTATTTGGACCTGCTGCAAATTGAACGATACCATTTTACCTTTCGGTACATAATCCGGCGATAATTTTAGAACTCAATGTTAAATATGTCCCAAATTTTAAATTTGAATCTGGTTTATTGAAAATTAAATATAAAATTGTCACATTTCATCACAATGGGCAGCAACAACCTCATGAAAATAAATTATGTAAATCACCTGTCAATAATAATGAGAGACAACTTTGCATAGCGGCTGCCGATCAATAATGCGACATAGTCGTTGCATCCGGACGTATTAATGAATGATTTACATATCAGACCCTCTTTGGGCACGTCGGGCTTCGAATGCGACAACTTCTGCAATCTCTTGACAACGTGAACGCACCTAGCCGCCAAAACGCCGCCCAAACCTTGGCTCAATATGCCCACATCATACCGAGACGGCGGAAGGATACTCAAAAGTTATTCAAATTGAAATTTCACACTTAAACTTGATCGCCCGCTCGTATGTGGTTGCGAACTTATGACCTCGCACGTCTGTTACTTCTTTAACTGCGTAAAAAAAGGTCCTTCATATTCGATCACACATAACTGCTTATGATTCTGGCGGAAATCTACGAGTACCTCCCTAAATTCAACTGCAGAAAATTCTTGCATATCTAAACTTTATCATCATTAAGAATCATTCAATTCATGCCGAGTTTAACTACTAAAGTTCGTCTATGACTTTGACGGTTTGACCTATATATTTGAGCAGTAAACTTTAATTGTAGAACGCGTGGACGTAATGAGAATTGTGTGCAATCTTTTAAAAGTGTAGCGATGGCATCTGTCACTTTCATAGATGACATAACATGACACATTCCATGAGGATGACGTCAGGAAAGATGGTCATCGGATTTGCTGTTATAAAATAAGGATTTAACATGAAAATGTGTAGCCATGCACTTTTGAGAAACTTATACAAGACCTTGACCTTTCACAGAGTATTAAAAGAAGAGCGTAAAGAAAAAGAAAGTAGAGTAAAAGAAATGAGGCATCAAGCTAGGGATTACGTAAAGTGTATGTAAAATACTGTAAAAAAACCTTCTCTTGAAGTCTGTTGGACTGACCACGTCACAGCGATCAATATTGCTTAGGGAGCGTACTTTTGTCCACGGGATCAGGAATGGGAGTGGGCCTTTCGAATAATTGGAATGGGAAGCAGAGCTGTAGGAGACAGTCGCATACTTCGGGTAACAAATAGCCCCCTTAATGAATTACCGAAAAATATAGCTAGGACAGCCGGTCACCACAATCGAACCTGGAACCTTACTTGGCAGACTATTTCTCAATCCAATACCGAACTCGGTATTTGTAATTCATTACATTGGTTGGTACTATTAGCCACAAATGATTTTGAATGTTCACCGATAAAAAATCAAATGCCGTGTAAAATGCAGTCAACAAAAATTGTCTTGGTCATCGAAATGATAGCTTTATTTTAAGTTCGCTGATGTACGTGTCAGTTGAAGCGATCGACAACGGTCAAACGGATTGTCCTTCAGCTCAACGCATGTGTTATTTTCGTGCACCGAGGAGCTAGAAACCTGCCTACCTGTAGAGCAGTCTGCGCGCCTGATACATTCGGCACATCCAAATCTGGCCACCGTTGGCCCACCATCGGCCATTCGTCAGTTCAACGAACTTTCTCTCTCGAAAAACTTGACCAGGACCATGATCATGTCTAATCCACTGACCACATACCTACTTACGAATTCGCGTACGAATTCGGTAGAGTTGGTCCACAAGTATGGAATCAAATCAACGTATTACGAAATTGTTTTTGTGATTTTTTTAATTCGAGTTGTATTCTGACGTGCTCGCATGAATACCACACGGATAAGAATTCTTCACTTCGCGACCCACTATTCGCAATTCGCAAACATTTTCTTACCTGTAATAAGTTATAAGAGAATGAAGATAATATGAATGATATAATAATGAATGATATATAATGAATATATAATGAATGATATAATTGGTCCAACTTTAAAAGTTGGTTCGAGGTATTGGCGTGCTATATGATTGTATACGTTTTGTTGGAATTTAACTGTAAGAGATGTTTGTATAAAAATGCTATGAGCCAAATCTCAAAACCACTCGTTTCGCTGCGCATATTTACAGCGTAAAATTCCCTAAGAAAATACGAATTTCAAAAAGTGTCTTTCGGTCGTTTCGCTCGCTAAAAACAGCCGTTAAAAAAAATAATCACGCACCTTCTTGCTCAAGTCACAATACACGCCGCTAGTGTTACGTGAAAAACTACCGGGGCTTTGTTTCGCTCAGTTTATTGTATTCAAACTGCTCATGTATACATTCGATAATCACGTCTCCAACATAAATCACATTCGACAACGACGAGGACGCCGAGGCTCTGTTTAGCTTTGCGTGACCATTGGATACACGACAAGTCGTGCCATTCAAATTTCGTTTTCCTTGCCACTCACTGAGTCACTGTCTTATCATAGAACCAAGGCAAATATCTGAACCTCAACCAAAAACGCCGAGCCAAATAAGTGCATAGTTGCTTACATTTACTTTACCATATATTGTTGGGAAAATAGATTGCATCTGTAACAATCGAAGTGACCACGGGCTAAGTTTGTAGAAATTAAGACAGTCAGAAGAGGGTGAATGTAAGATGCACCGAGTCAGCGCCCTTCGTACGCACGAACTCCACATTTACCCTACTTTAGCTCCGAGAGAAGCTGTTTTACAACCTATTCCACCCAAGGCACCCAGCACGCGATATCAGAGAGCTCAAATTTTTACCTGTGGCGCTAAAACAGTTGAAAAGCGTGAATATATTCCGGTGAGCCAAAATGATACGGGGCAATGTTTCCTAAGGATCCATTCTATGTAAGAGGTACAGTTTGATAGTTCTTATATAAGGAAAAATATAGAAAGTTTTTTTGGGGCCTGGATTATGATCATTGATCAGCATCACGGGCGTGAAGTGATGTTAATATTCTTCTCGTTGAAACTAGCCGTGTGAATGGCCAGTTTGTAATCCTTACCAGCATCACGGGCTATTTTGTGCCAAGCCACCCCTGATCGCAGTGTTATCACAAATACATTTCTGGTCTATACCTAATTTGGGAAACGCAAATAAAGCCAGTATTATACGTTATTGGGAGTTATTCGAGTTGGTTAGAGTGTAATGCAATACAGCATTGCTTGTTCTGGTCCGATCTTTGAAAAATGTCAGAGCCACTTAGATCAATTCTCAATTGAGATCTACCACTCATATAGATTAAAATCACTCTCGAAATATCGTACCTTGCTTAGCTCAGCGGGAGAGCAGTTGCCATGTTAGCAAAAGGTCCGGGGTTCAATTCCTCGA
>QKMV01004309.1:0-10334 GCA_003287335.1 Lednia tumana
TCACTTCAAAAATACCTGCCTACTCGAAGACTCGAACCCCGGCGCTTCTGCTTGCATGTAGCAGAGCAGTTGCCATGTAAGCAAAAGGTCCGGGGTCCGGGTCCTCGAGTAAGCAGGTATTTTTGCAGTGATTTTAATATTCTTCAAATTAATAACATTGTTTCCGGAGGAGCAGTGAGTGGGACCGCGCGCACTCACGATGCAAAAAAATGAAGCCACGTTATGTCTAGTCCAAACGAAGTGAAAATGAAAACCACAACCAGGGGAGGCTTGCACGAAAACTGAAGCCCAGTCTTGTTTAGGTCAGTATAATGTCTCGGCTATCAAAGGGGGTGTTACCATCAAAATTTAAATTTACACGGAGACTTGAATCCAGCATGGAAGTCTAGAATGACCTTCCAAAAACTTTTATTGACATTCTATGAAGTTATACAAATTATTTTATGTTTCGGTCAGTGCGCGCGGCGACTTGATCAACGCGAGAATAGCACAGGAATGTGCATAAAATACGACACATTCCTTCGGTAATCACCTGACTGTGGCTTAAATAAACTACCGATTACAGAGCCAAGTTTTTATAGAAAATAAGAGAGATGAACCAGCATGTCATCAATCCCCAATTTTTTTTGCACCAAAATTACTCCTAGGTGCTCAGGGTGGAAATATTCCGCCTGTAATTTCCGATAGGAGAATTCGACTTGAGCACCCCAGAGGAAACATCAAATGTTTGGACTGTTTTTCCTCTGGCGTGTATGAGGGCATATATTTTTGTTTGTGCCTCAGAATTACTAACACACGACTATTTAAAATTGACATTTTTCAGGTTGGGGGGTTATAGCGTCTAACTTAAAGATCTAAAACTAAACTAACTTTTCATCTAACACCTTCTAAACTAAACTTCTAAAACTAGAACTTTTCCGCTGGCTTGTTTGAGAGCAAAAATTTACGCAAAAAGTTTTCAATGAGTTCCCACCAAAGTTTTACCCAGTTAAATAACAGTTTTTTTTTAAACTAGTGCTTAGATTAGGAAGTAGACTCATGCCTAATGAAATTGATAGCAAAAATTTGTCTTTTTGCCTCAAAATTTCTGAAGAATGACAATACAGAAATAACATTAACTAGTTTTGGGGGTTAGCCGGTTGAGTTAAGGTCGGGGGAGAGGTGACTGGGAAAACACAGCCAATTTTCAGTTTGTTTTAATTACTGCAGCTAAACCAAAAAAAGCACGGTCACCAAACTTGGTCAACTCCAAGAGAACCTAGCTGGCTTTCTAAAAAAATGTGTACAAAATTTTTACAATTATCAGTTTTTAAAAATACTGAATTTAAGTTGAAAAAAATGATATAATTCCACTTAAATCTACAATTTTTAAAAAGTTAATAAAACAAAAATTTCCAATACATCTTTTCAAAAAGCCAGTTGAATTCTCTTGGAGTTGACCAAGTTTGGTGACTGCGTCTTATAGTTTAGCTACAGTAATTAAAAGGAACTGCAAATCTGATGTGTTTTTTAACCTGGGTCTCCCTCCACCTTAAAACCATAGCAAACCCGAGGGGTGCACTCACGATGTCTAGGAAGTAGTCGACGTGCGGCCGCTTGTGCACGAAGAACCGCACGGGATGCCGATCGATGGTGACTTTGAGGACAAAGTCGGGCGGCGTCCCCGGCTTTGTCGGCTGGCGGACGACCCCGTCATGGTGCGAGTGGATCAGCGTCTCGTCCAGATCCAAAACCAGCACCTTCCGCTTCACGATCGCTGCACATGGCCAAGAAAACTTGAATTTAATATTTAATATTATAGAATATAATAGGCACACACTATTTGTTCAACTGCAGTCTATTCAGTGAGAGAGCACAAAACAGGCTCTCTAGCCATACCTTCCTGTGTTAACTGCCACCATCGCCCCTGACGGAAAAATATGCTCTCCCAGTAAATAGAGTGTATTTTGGCACAGCAAGTAAAGTAAAACCATAGATTTTTTTTAAAAAACCAGCACTTGAATGAAAAAACTTAAATGAAATGAAATGATTTTATGATTATAAATCAGCAGCATGTAATGAAACCATAGATGCTTGAGCATTCTGTCGGCAATCTACTGAGATTGTTTGGATCTCGAGAATTCCATTTTGAACCGTGACAGCGTCAAGAATTTTACGTAAGCAATTTGAATGACAACACTCTGTGGTTCGTGGCTTGGGAGAGTCGGTGTTTACTGGTGCAAGTTGGGATAACATCTCAAGCGGGCTCAGCATTTTTGGCTTCACCGCCGCTGCATGGCGCAATGCAAATTTTCAACAGTTTTTTCACTCAAATCTGGTTCGACATCATTTGTTTTCTACGATTTACTGGTCAGTTTTTCAGTGGTCCGTTAAATCTTGTTGTAAAACGGTGTTGCCATGGTAATAACAAGTTAACGAACCGTCAGGTTTTTAACGGGCCACTGAAAAACCGGCCCTTGGAAAAAACAGGCAGCCCCTTGGATCCCAGTGAACCAAATTCTACCTTCCCACTCGAAATTACTGTTCCATATTTATTCAAATCCAGGCTTGCCAGAAGCCCACAACGGGCTAAAGATCCGTCTTTATACCGTGAAAGGTTCAGGTCGGTAATTAGAAGATTAGTAAAGAATATTATCACTGCGAAAATGTTGACCCGCTCCAGTATTTGACCCCTGGACGCATGAGCACAAACTTGCTTAAGTAGCCATTGCCGTGTCTACCAATAATCAAATGTGACCAATTAATAATCTGCTGAACAAGTTATCGACTTTTTCTTGGATTGTAATTGGTGTCTCACATTTTGTTTCAAACTATTCGGCACCAAAGTCCAAGAGTACGTTGACTAACCTAATTGTTGATGTGCCAATAAACACAATAGTCTGAACACGCGAAAGAGCAGCTTGCGCAGAGACATTTGAGTACAGTTTGGACTAAATACACAACGGAACTCACTTAGTCTATGCCTGGAGAGCGGAGAGAGAGGGAAGATCTCGTATTTGACAGGCTGATGTTGCACAACCTGAAAGACAAACCACCTGTTAGACTGGAGAGCTAACAAAATCAACAACACACTGCTAAGCTGGTAATTATAGTGAGAATACTAGGGAGGTACTGGAAAACATAGATTACAGTCAACTCTGAAGCCAGGTTTCAGATTTAAAATCTTTAGCTAAACGTATATATTCTATTCGGTTATTATTTACTTCCCTTTGCTAGCTGCAAGAATATAATTATATCCACTCCCTTGTGGTAAATGCACGATGAAACCACAACTGCTGTCAGAATACTTCCTCAATTCTACCCAAGTTACCTAGTGGCCAGTTACACAGTGGAAGTGGTAGAAATAAGCTGCTGAAATACCCAATACTCAAACCCAGAACAAATTTGAAATACTTTCTAAGCTCCACGTCCTTCCCTGTGGCCAAATGCACAGTTAAATAACCCATCTGTCAAAACATCCCCCCAATTCTTTCTTTCGTTGAGGCCAAACTGCTTTCGAAAAGCAACCACAATATTTATTCACACCCATACAAACTAAAGAATGTAAGGTAGGTGATCTACAGTGAAAAATGAAATTCAGGCCTAGGTCAACACCTAGATTAAAAGTAAACACTGCTGACCTCGCAGCTCCCATGACACATCTAGCTACAAGCTTGTTACAAAACTTGGACATAACACAAGAAAATCACGCTGATTGCCAGCTGGCATCCTGCTCTATTAAATAAAATAATTAGGTTAAAATTAGATATTACTGCAGATTTTTTTTTACTAATTTGCTTTCATCACAGAATGGGTGGAGATGTTTAGAGACATGAACAGTTTCGAAACACTGAACTTTGAAACGTTCTTGACACTTTGTACCTACTGCTAATTTAAATCTTTACTCGCTAGATAATTCTCAGATTATATTTTAACGTAAGGAAACCGGGTGATGTGGTGGAATAATAAAAAAAAGCAAGCAAAATCTCGAATAAACATTAACGACTAGGTAATAAAATTAAGTTTTACTACAAAATTGAGGTTTACTGTAACACATGTCATAATAGACAGATCACTAAGGAATCCCATTATCGAATGGAGGAAACACTGCTTTGTTGGAAAGAGGTGATGTAGATTTCAAAACAACAAATCAAGGAGATAGACCAGAAATCTAGGGCAAACGTTAATAAAAGCTCAACTGTGATAACGATAATCTGGAGATGCGGTGTAGTAAAAGATTAGATTAGTCAAAATGCTGATTATGGTAAAAATTGATATAAAGACAGATCATAATCACACGAAATTCAGAGTCGACTTTCCGCCGGTAGCAAGTAAATATAAGACTAAAATTGTGGAAAAAGCCTTTCAACATAACTAGAGGTGTAGAATTAAGTATGAGTCATTGCATTTGCGCCAATACTTACAGTCCTAACCTGCTTCTTAACCATAAAGCATATACAACTCCATACTCGCGAAGCCATCAATAGGAAAGCGCGTAGTCCCATTTGCAATTGTTTCAGCATTGGTAATGTCTATAAACACAGCGAAAATTGAAGCTAAATAGATAAAGAAAACACTTTGGTGGTCACCAAATGAGAAGAAGCTACGAGAAAAGGTTTAAACGTGAGTCTCTGGCGAAAAGAGAGTTGTCGGAACGAAGATCCGCCATTATCGCGAAGCCAGTACGAACGATCGTGGCGCAGTTTGGTGGCAAAGATGAGAAAGATTTTGCGTGTCACGTGTGATTTTTGACAGTTGTCAACCGCCAAAAAGCACCGTTTTTCAAACACGCTCAAACGGTACCTAGGGTATAATCCTAGTGAGGAGCTTCCTAGTGTAAGGAGAGGGCAATCGACACGTGAAAACTCTTAAAAAATTGTTCTCTAGAGGAAGGAAATAATTGCAAAGTATGCTGGATCAAAGACAGAAAGAAGCCCACATAAGCGTCCTTCATAAGTGCCGAGGTCTGTCAAATTCACATACACAAGAAAATACCAGTCAATAAAACAGATTTATTATTTTCATCAGTAACATTAAGTACCCAAAAAAAAAAACATTCTGAAACAAGAATTTAAACACTCACACTTGATTTCCAATTCACTTCTTCGGCAGAGTTTCGTAGAAAAACTATGCTCATTTGGAGCAGATATGACGCGGTGTTTTTTTGTGATTAGCTGGTGAAACGTTTTGCGATATATCTCGTTTCGTTTCGCACATGATTAAGGCACAGATTCGGCCTGCGCGCTGAACACGATATGTCGACACTCTCTTTGATACGTCGATATTACCGATATGTTCGATACGTTGTTAGCAAAAAAGAAAAACGATTCGGAATGTCATCAGGAATGCCTTTAAGTACAACTTCTGTTTTTCACCTCGTTTACTGCCAGCTTTGTTTGGAACGCAGTTTTAGAAACTGAAACAATTCCATCAAACAGAGCCCTCTGTCACTCTTCCAATACATTTTCATGATTCTCAAAAGTAAAAAATAAGTTAAATTCTACTAGTTCTGCTACAGCATTTATAATGAAAGAAAAATATGAGTGCTCTGTAAATTCTACCAAACACTGGTTCCTAAGATGTGCATCGAGTACACTCTAACTTATTTCCTTTTATCACTAAAAACGAAATGGCCGAAATACAGTTAGAGGTACGTAACTTTTCTACATATTGCTGCCAGGCTGGTAGCTTACTGGGCCCTCTATCTTTTCACTCTACATGCAAGCCGCTACGACAAAGCATCAACAAACACGACCAAAAACGTGCCGTTCCAAACATAGCTGGCCATTCAAGAAAACACATCACGTCTTCCCCACCGGAAAGTCCTCCCGCGCACTCGACAATTTATTGCTCTAATCTCTCGTAACTTGAGTATGTTGCGATATGTTGTTACGACGATTCGACGCTCGCGCCGTGCACATCCTTCGAAGCTCTCGACCACGCGAAGCCAACTCGAGTGACCTGCGCTTCGAAACGAGTCCGAAATCCTGGCCGACAGGCCAAACGTAACTGGAAAAGCGTCTACGGAGTACTCGGCATGCGTAATTTCCAGGAGAAACGTCGTGGCTTCTACGACATGCGGCCTGTCGACCGAAGCTTGCAACGCTACGCTGCATAATCGCCGGAAGCTTTGCGGCAGCGAATGCCCCTTCTGCACGCCGCACACTCGTTAAATTTGAACGCGGTCCCGGCGCTTGTGAAGCGGTGCCGTCCTTTCGCCGTCACCGTCTCGTAGTGTGAGAGAGATGACGTGGATGGCAGTCGGGTGGCGTCAAATTCGCTTGCGCTACAGCTTCTTGCTAGCGTCGAAGTCTTCGAGCGTCCAGTGGTGGTACATGTTCTCCGCGCTGCACTCGACCATCAGCACGGCGTTTTTGGCGGGGTTGATCGACAGGCACTTTTTGCTGCTCGCGTGCTGGAGGAACTGGGTCTGCGGAACGGGACGGCACGTGGTTAATTAATAAATGTTTATGACTCGTGTCTCCTGACTAATTTCAGCACTAGTTTTAAAAAAAACTGTTAATAGCTGGGTTAAACTGCTGAACACTTCTAAAAAAACAAACTGCCAACGTTTCGCTAACCTTGCTGAAAGCTTTATCTGGGCAAACTTGCCCAGGAATGCCTTTAAGCTTGGCCAGATGAAGCTTTCAGCAAGGTTAGCGAAACGTTGGCAGTTTGTTAGAAGTTTTCAGCAGTTTAACCCAGTTATTAACAGTTCTTTTAAACACGTGGTTTGTATTCGCTTTTTGAAACCATCCAAAGTTTGTGGGGACGTGTATAAAGGTCAACACTATGTTGCGTTGAAAACTTGGTGCCTCTTTCCAGTTCCTCTTACAAATCACAGGAATCGATTTCCAAACTTTAACCGTGAATACCTCGGATAATTTTTTTTTAAATTTTGCTGAAATTACTTTCTTAGGGCCAGTATTACAATTTCCAAACGGCTTCTAGACTTGAAAGAATATTAAAATCACTTCAAATATATTTGGCTACTCGTGGGCTCGAACTCCGGACTCGTGCCTTACATGGCAATTTATCTACCAAAAGCAGGGTACGCTATTTCGGAAGTGAATTTAATAATGAGTGGAAGATCACACAAGGATTGGAAACCTTGTTAGCTTATGAGCACTTTCACTCAGTTTTCACCCAGTTTTTTTGGAAACGCATACCTTTTTACTTTTTTGAGACTCATATCTCCTGACTAATTTCAGCACTATAGTTTTAAAAAAAAAAAAATTTGAAACTGGTTGTAACATAAAAGACTAGCCCCGATGAAGCTTTCAGAATAGTTAGCGAAACGTTGGCAGTTTAGTTTCAGTTAAGTTTTCAGCATTTTAACCCAGTTATTAACGCATACCTTTTCGTCGTAGGTCCAGAACTGGTTGCCCTTTGACCCGTGGCACGGGTACAAGATGACCTCCGTTCCGGAGTAGTCCAAGCAGGCCTCGTCGCGTCGGATCTCTCCCTCCTTGGACATCATCCAGTACTGTCGGAGAAAAGCACGGTTAGAATCACGGCAAGTCGGTGGAAAGTTAGCGAACTAGCGGCCGCGACAAAGCGCAACGCAACTCGGAACCAGTTTCAACTCGGTGCACTCTTTCTCTCCTCTAAGGCCTGTTTTACATTGTCAAATGTTTCTCTATATTATTTGACACAACCATTTGACCAAACCCAGTTGGATCATGTCAAAGCACAACTTTGATGAAAAATGATTGTGTCAAATAGTTTTCAATTGGGTCCGGCTCTATTTCCAACAAACTATTTGAAGGGATGATGAAAATGAAGAGAGCGAAACCGCCAACTTACACAACAATAACATCACCTCTCAAAGCCTGCGAACATCCAATCATCATTCAGTATGTAAACTAAGTCACACTCGCTTGAATCTTGCCTTGAACAGCGTGAAAGACTGACAAACTCTCCGTCAAAGGTTTTTCAAATAAATGATTCGACGAAACATTTGACGGTGTGAAACAGGCTTCATTCTCCTCCTTCAATAACCTTTCTTTGGTGGTGTTGGCTTCATGGTTTTGGTTCTTCTCACAGGATTTTCAGCTCTAAGCCGGGTGAAAAATATGCGCACTGACGTTTCGGCTGCATTGCCGCCAGGAACATTACCATTCGTGTTTTACGAGGCCCTTTGTAGGGCTGAAAAGATATTTAGAAAGAGCGGAAAACTGTGAATCCAACTTTATCATCAAACAACGGCTGTCCAAACCTCCGCGCTATCAACATTTTCTCAAGATATTCAACGGTTTTCCTCGGTTATTATGAGATTTTGGGTCCCAAAAACGATCTCTGGTCCAGACATTTCTGCTTTAGAAGTGAATTGATGCCCATCACTTCACTCCTGAAGCAGAAACGCGTGGAAGGCCCAGCGCACTGAGCCGAAAGATCCTTTTTAGGCCCGAAAATCCCACATCAACAGAGCAAACCTGTTAAACACCTTCAACCCACAAAAGAAGGCTCTGAAAACCACCGACTAACCAACGTTTTCTGCCTTTTTAACCCTCTCCCTCGCTACATTCCCCTCCTTTAAACCTTCCACACCAATGGAAATGACTGACGCCCCTAGTACATAAACATCGGACGTTCGTTCCTAATCCACCGCCCTCTTCCCGTGTTTGACGTACCTGGTTTCCGCCCTGCTTGTGGCAGGGGTAGAGGCCGACGGGTTTATGCATGTCGGACTTCTTGCCCGCGGAGTCGAGGCACGTCTTGGACTGCCCGTCACCGCCCAGGTTGCGGATCTGCGCGGAAAGGAAAACGTGTGTCGGGTTAGTGGACCGACTGGCAAAAAGCTTCACTGATGTGAATCCAGTTTTCGAAAAACTGTATGAAAATTGAGAATCTTTTCGTAAACAGCAACTTTCTTAAGACACTGCTTAATGTCTAATCTTAGTGCTAGTTTTCCAAAAAACTGTTTAATAAACTGGGTAAAACTGCTAAGAACTCCACTAATAAATTTCCAACGTTTCGCGAACTGGTCTGTAGACATCAGAGACTTCAGAAGCCCCTGGAATTTACGAGTGGGACTTTGTAACAGTTTTACCCAATTTAGTAAATAGTTTTTTTGGAAGTGGACGGAATAGTTGGAAAAACTTTGGGAGTCTTTAAGTGGACTCCTAAGTATTAGTACTAGAGATGTCAATCGATATTTTTTATTGACATCGATTATAATCAAATCGATTAATAACCAATTATTTCGATATTTTTCCGAAGTTGGTAGAATAAAAAACTGAAATGCGGCATTTTCAAACATGGCATCTCGGCCATGAAGTATAATTTGCAAATAGTTTAAACAAATTTAAAAAATGCATAGAAAAAACCCGCTCTGATTTTGTTTTGAAAATTTTAATCGAATATTTCGATTATTGTAAGTGACATCAATTAATCGTTTTATCGTCATAATCGATTAATCGAATCAATTGACACCCCTAATTATTACCCAGTTGGTAAAGCAGCTATATTCAAAAACTGGCGTTAAGATTAGAAATTCAAAATGTGTCTAGAGAATTTTATAACAGAGGAATTCATTTCAACACGCCGGAGTTACAAAGTGGTGGACAGCCAAACGCAGCAAAGACCGCGTGCATAAAAAACCAGCGGAACGCAACGTACCTCTCCCGACGCGATCGCCTCGCCGGGCACGAACAGTTCGGGGTAGATGGTGTCCAGGTACCACTTGAAGCTCTTGCAGCCGAGGCGCTGCCGCAACGCCTTGCGGTCAGACACGTCCCCGAAGTCCCCGAGGTCGTTGCCCACGCGCTGGTAGTAGTACTTGGAGTAGTCGTCCAACCACACCTGCGGCAGGGACGGGCGCCATGCGTTACGGCTTGGGAGCAGTGCAGCCAGGGAGACGGTTTCATACATTTCAAAATATTGACCGAGGTATTTTGCTTTGATTTGAGTATGTGGTGTTTTAAGAGGCACTGTATTGACAACTGGCTCTGTGGCACTGGTTTAGTGGCATCGGTGTTTAACAACGCACTCTATTGACAACTGGCCCTGTGGCACTGGTCTATTGGTGTCGGTGTTTAACATCGCACTGTATTGACAACTGGCCCTGTGGCACTGGTCTATTGTTGTCGGTGTTTAACAACGCACTGCATTGACAACTGACCATGTGGCACTGGTCTATTGGCGTCGGTGTTTAACAACGTACTGTATTGACAACTGGCCCTGTGGCACTGGTCTATAGGTGTGGGTGTTTAACAGTGCACTATATTGACAACTGGCCCTGTGTCACTGGTCTATTGGCGTCGGTGTTTAACAACACACTGTATTGACAACTGGCCCCGTGGCACTGGTCTATTGGCGTCGGTGTTTAACAACGCACTGTATTGACAACTGGC
>QKMV01004310.1:0-10334 GCA_003287335.1 Lednia tumana
ACACACACACACACACACACACACACACACACACACACACACACACACACACACACACACACACACACACACACGAAAATTCGGCAAGAATTTCTTAGATAATGCTGTAAAAAGACGCGCAAAACATAGAGTCAGTCGACAACAAATCATTTTGAATCGTTTTCTTGGTTCATTCGAAGCAGTGGTATTTTCTAGACGCATTTCCATGGCCGAATCCAACTCACTAGCAAAATCAAAAAAACCCCGAAAAATACCTGGATTTGGGACATTTTCAGTCTCATCCTGACCAAGGTATAGCGAGAGCTCAAATGAGTTACAGAAAAGCAGACAATCTATTAGCTTCGACAAAATATCCCTGTTTTGTTGCCACTTGCTGATTGTGGACACAATGCCCGGCGATATCCTGATTCAATTTGATCACACAGCCGAGCAATGCTGCTTTTAAAATTTTCCGGAAATAAGTTTCAAATCACATGTAGTACCTGTCTCCGTCGACACTGAGTCCTCTCCAAAAAAATTCCCCGGGAAACAGAATAATTTGTTGGTGAATTCACACCCGCACAACCATGGGGTGTTAGCGTAAATACTTGGTTAAAACACTGTAAACACTGTCGTGTAAAGTGTGTTTTCCTACTTACTCCAGTTTGTGTTAATTTAAGTATCGGCGTTGGTCTGCCAATAAGGAACAACTCTACTCTAGAGACCCGTCACGGTGTTTAGCTCCACGCTCACTGACGAGGTGTGACACCTATAGCCCTTGGTGACACATCGCATCGCTGCATCGCTGCATTCATTTGCGTTATCGTTCGAGCTAATTCGCCAGCCGTTCGCCAGCCGGTCGCAGGGCGATCAGTGAGCTCGATGCTTGTTGTGTCTTGCAGCCCGGCCGCCAGGCTGAGAAAGCTGTCTACAGGATCTTGGCTAAGCTTCGCATCCCTCCCCTCTCTTCCCTCGGCTATGACGTCGCAAGGGCTGCATCCATGGGAGTCCACGGCCTCGCTGTTGCGTCCTTGTCTGATGCAGGCAAACTACAGTCCGTTCGGGGTTGAGAGTGCAGCGGAAAATATGCTCGTCAAAGGAGATATCCCGTGAGCATTGTAGGCTGTCAATCACTAGAGGGTATTTGGTGTGAGAGGGTCCGTTCTGAGTCTAATGGCTCGTGCAAAGGTTGTCACTTGTCATCTGTTGAAAGGTTTATAGAATGCAACTGGTAAGTAAACATTTCAATGAATGAAGAATTCACACCACATACCCTGTATATATGTACCCTGTATATATGTAGTTATTGACAGCTCATTCAACAAGCCCATGGGGTACCATCTTTGACGAGCACTTTTACCGCTGCACTCTCAACCCCGAACGGACTGCAGTTTCGCTCTTCAACTGTAATGCCGCGCGTGCCATCGCAAAAACCGCTGATGCAATAGGATTAACGAGTGAATAGTTTTCTGGTTTTAGGTAGTACAAATAATCATGTATCGGTATAAACATATATATTGGAACAAAATCTAGTTGTAGATTATTTAAATGTGTTCACTGGAAAGCTATAGTCTGCAGCCCTGCACACCCCCCTCACGAGCCGCCCCTGTAACTGACTATCTTTCAATGGGCAGTTTAATGGGTTTTCAATGGATGTGTAAATTACAAATAAAACGAGTGGTATGATCTACGGGAAATATACGACATAATCGCGTCCCTGGACAGTTTGATTTGGAATTTGAGCTCCTGAAATATTATGGTAAAACATGTCACCGCCACCTCCATCTAAGATCGAGGTCGAAAAGTGCAAGCAACGTATGCAGTGATGGTGACGGTCGTGTTTAAAACGAACTTTGATTAAGTTCACATTCACGTTCAACGGTCAAGTTCATTTTTCTATTCCCAAACGTTCACGTTCATGTTCACTAAGAACATAAACTTCGGAAAAGTTGATTTACGTTTATTTCCACCGTTTTACATTCTTGTCCAGTTTTCGCAGGACAGGGGATTAGGGGTTCCGGATACGGCGCCCTTCTAGCCCAGCCCAATGCCAACTGCGAAAAGTTCCCAAAAAGTGAACGCGTTCATTTAACGTGTTCAGTCGCTAACACTGCGTGTACATCACTCATCTTGCCATCGTTTTACGTTTGGCTGTACCTCGTTTAATCGTCTTTATTTTTCTCACCGTTCTCATCTCGGCTGGAATGTACGACCCAGGGAAACTGGTTGCGAACTGCGAAGGCCAATTAATGCAAAGCAAACAGGACAATCTGTTGTGGATTTGTCAATTCACATGTTGAGGGTTTGTAATTCACTGACCACAAGGCTCAGTGAATTACGGTCAGGTTCAGGATCAAGTGTTGGCAAAGTCATTTATATGATAAGATAGTAGCGTTTGTTAGCGCGTGTGTGTGGTTGTGTGTTTGTGTGTTTGTGTATTTGTGTGTTTGTGTGTTTGTGTGTTTGCGTGTTTGTGTGTTTGTGTGTTTGCGTGTTTGTGTGTTTGCGTGTTTGTGTGTTTGCGTGTTTGCGTGTTTGTGTGTTTGCGTGTTTGCGTGTTTGTGTGTTTGTGTGTTTGCGTGTTTGCGTGTTTGTTTGTTTGCGTGTTTGTGTGTTTGTGTGTTTGCGTGCTTGCGTGTTTGCGTGTTTGCGTGTTTGCGTGTTTGCGTGTTTGTGTGTTTGTGTGTTTGCGTGTTTGTGTGTTTGTGTGTTTGTGTGTTTGTGTGTTTGTGTGTTTGCGTGTTTGCGTGTTTGTGTGTTTGTGTGTTTGCGTGTTTGTGTGTTTGTGTGTTTGTGTGTTTCTGTGTTTCTGTGTTTCTGTGTTTGTGTGTTTGTGTGCTTGTGTGTTTGCGTGTTTGCGTATTTGTGTGTTTGTGTGTTTGTGTGTTTGTGTGTTTGCGTGTTTGCGTGTTTGCGTGTTTGTGTGTTTGCGTATTTGTGTGTTTGTGTGTTTGTGTGCTTGTGTGTTTGCGTGTTTGCATGTTTGCGTGTTTGTGTTGTTGCGTATTTGTGTGTTTGTGTGTTTGTGTGTTTGTGTGTTTGCGTGTTTGTGTGTTTGCGTGTTTGCGTGTTTGTGTGTTTGTGTGTTTGTGTGTTTGTGTGTTTGCGTGTTTGCGTGCTTGTGTGTTTGCGTGTTTGCGTGTTTGTGTGTTTGTTTTTTTGCTTGTTTGTGTGTCCGGCGATCACGCTAGAACGGCACGTCGCATCGGCACCAAACCTTCGCAAGCGAGTTTGTCATTTCCGACGCGAATTGTGAGTATAATTTCGGCGCCCTATCACTCAGCCACCCATCTCACGTCCTTCACCCTCTTTGACGTTTTGTGCCATTACGCCGCTTTGGAGGGGACTCAACTTATGAGATGTCAAAAAGGACAAAACTGATAACAGATAGATGCGAGGACAGCGTTAAAGCGCGGTACTTGAAAGTCTTCGGCCCGGGAAACGCCGGGTAACGCGGGTAACAATTAATAGGTAATTCTCCTTATATCCTGGCCACATTAATGGGTCAACTATATAGTTTGTAAAGCGTACTGTTTCATATAAACTAGCTCGCGCGGTCTGTCGTTACTTCTTCTTCCTCCTCTTCAATCTACTCATCCTCTTCTCCCTGCGCCACCAAAACTCCCCATGCTCTCCGATCGTCCCCCAAGTAAGATATTAAATATTGGTCACATATGTCAGCAAGTGCTACGTAGTAGTATGGTTCATTTTGGCCGTCAAATCATCATAGATGTATTTCTACACACAATCAATGAATGGCATGGCAATTCACACATACTTGAAAGCCCCGTCTCTGCTATTTTCATCTCCGTTTCCCTTACAAGGACGCTGCGGTCTTTCATCGCAGCGGAACTGTGTATTAAAGTAATTACATTTATTTATACATTTATTCATTGTAGTTTGCGTCGTTTATTTGAGATTCTTCTTCCTTCTCACGCATTGTTTTTAATTACACGCATAACCCTTAGTTTAATGTTGTGGTCATTCTGTGGCATTGGAAAGGCGAAAATCTCAACAAAATAGATCCTAAGATTACTAACCCGGGTCGTATGGATGAAAAATATTCATTTTTTTTGTAATCCAATTAATTTTTACAGGGTTGACTTGTCATGGTGTCCTCTACCCACCCGTGAGCACGTAGCGCTCCACGGACTAATAGTGTATACTTATTATCAAATTGCACGCCAACCCAATCCGTGACCGCTTCCCATACATTTTGTTTATCTCTTTCCCCAAGTAGGATAAGACAGACGACAAACTTAAATTATTGTTTATCACCTTTAAAGATATAGTTAACTTATGTGTCATGCTTTTCACATTCAGATTCTCCCAGTCAATTCTACTCGAACTGCTATGCTGATTTTAATGCACTGTTCTTTGAACCGATTATTCCGGATGAGTCTGCGATTTTGCAGATTATGACCACGTGCCATTGCTCGCTCGGCTTTGCATCAGGGTTAATTGCTAGTTAATCCCTGCAAGTTTAAGTCCGAGATGCCAAAGTTTCGTGGTGTTTGGCATTAAAATCGATTGCAATGTATTGGTGGCGTCTCGTGGGTAAAAATGTTTCCACAGCTTTCGCCCACTGCTTTTCAGTGTGTGGGGGGGGGGGGGGGGGAAGAAATTTACAACAATGGGTCCTAACAATGTCCAGCTCGTGTGGCCGGAGTCGGTTTAGCGCCGAGGCGCAATTCACTCGCCTCGGACATTGTTGCCATATTTTTTCAAAAGTGCGGTTTAACTCATTGGATCTGCCGGCAACGGCAAGCTGCCGGAGACGGGATCTCACTTCTTTCCAGCTCTTTCCGCTCAGCAAAAACGTAATTGATGTCCTCCATTTGCGTCTTTGCTTCGATTTCATCGACCTAGTATTGAGGACCACAGTATCCATGACTAATGTTAACGGTTCTACCTGCGCTTCCTGCAGAAATAACGCTTGAAGACAGTGCGAATAACACGTGTGTTGCGCTCGAATCACAATCGGGCAGCTGGATAGATCAGTTTGCTTGTTGGCAACCGACAAAAGTGCAATTAAACAGGGAATAACAAAGAGCTACCCCAGACATTTTTTAAATCCTTTTTGACTTGCAAAAATAAGATGTGTGACAAGCTGACAGAACGAAATTCTCTCGTCCCTTGCGATTGCGAACTGTAACAAATTTGCCAGGCCCTAAGCCGGGATTAGATGGGGCTTTCTCAAGGCCATCGATGTGACGTCGACTTTCAAATACCGTCTACAGTCTTTTCGGGGTTGATAGTGCAGTGGCAAATGTCCTCGTCAAAGCAGGTATCCTGTGAGCTTTTTGAATAAGCTGTCAATCACAAGAGGGTATGTGGTGTGAGAGGGTCTGTAGTGAGTCTAATGGCTCGTGCAAAGGTTGTCACTTATCATGTGTAGAAAGGTTGAGAGAATGTAAATGGTAGAGAAACATTTCAATAAACGAAGAACTCTCACTACATACTCTCTAGTAATTGACAGCATATTAAAAAAACCCACGGGATACGGCCTTTTACGAGAACAGTTGCCGCTGCGCTTGCAAGCGCGAACGGACTGTAGTCTATAATCGTTCATAACAGGGTTCTGAGTACCGATTAAAATGTAGACTTTTCGCGATGCTCGTGGGAATAGATAAATGCACACACTGGTGGGCTGTTCACGCTTTCAAGGTTGCGCCTTAGCTTGAATAAATGCCATCCGGATCCTAGAGCTGTTGACATGAATCGTATCCCGGCTAGAGGCAGGGACGCGGTGTTCATTTTCCCCTTCTACATTTTGCTCACCTCAGACGAGGAGAGTTTGCGAAATGACGTGATCAGCAATCTGAATCCGTCCTTATTGCTATACAACTCGAGCTAAACACCAACATATTAAAGCCAATTTGCCAAACAATCCGTTCTGAGTAATCCGTAATACTAGATAAACCAGACGCGGGAATCAACTACGGCCAATTTTTCGTTTTCTTTGTTTTACTGAAAACAGTTGATTTTGTCTTTGTCATTTAAGTTTCAAAACATTTTCAATTTAAGAAATCGAGCCAGTGGTTTCCAGGCCACATTCGACCATTTTTACTCAAATTGATATCAGGGTGTTGTTTATAACCTCTGCTAATCCTTTGATGATGTACGTTTAAACATCTTCTTACTTGTTTTCTACGAAATTATTAACAAGATAAGTAGTCACCTCATCCTTACGTGGAATAATAGGAGTCAAATTGATTGATTTTTTTAACAAATTTGGTTCCATTGTATGCGTCTTGACCTGAATATTTCAAAACATCTGTAAACGAACTTGTAGCTTGAGATCAAAGTTGTCAGTTCTAGGTAAGAGGTAAGACGGAGGTACTCAGAGGTAATACGGAATGAAATGCGCTACGATGGTTTTAGTAACCTGAAGGGTTAATTTATACTACAATCTTAGGTTTTAGTGTTTCACTCGCATCAAAATATCAAGCGGTGCAATCATATCCGCGCGTTGACTGATGAATGATGAATCAGGTAAAATTTCAGTAATCAGTGAAACTGACCGCTATTTATTATAAGTGTTATGCCGAACGCAGAGAAAAGGCGAGAAAAAGCTTTCCACCGTAGCCTACGGTCCCTGTAGGCTTTCTAGCACACAACTTGAAAACAACGTACTAAACGTATTATTTGGTGACACATAATGTTTGTTGATTGATTATTGGTATTTGACGAAGCACTTGACGTATCGCCCTGTGGCATTGGTCTGTTAGCCTCGGTGAAGCATAGGGTTATGATGAACCTAACAGGGAAGAGGGGATACTCGGTGCCGGCACGTAGCCTACTCCTGTCGAAGACCACCAAGGGGACCTCCGCTTTAAGTCCCGCCCGAAGAACGGTACAGATCGAATAACAGGTTTCTTCTCGGCAACCATGTTGTCGAGAAATTGATAACAAGGGGAGTGAAGCTAATGCACTAGCTTCAAACCTTCCAACCGCTCTCCCGAACAGAAATGTCTTGGCATGAATGGTCACCCATCCAACCCCTCACCCAGTGCAATATTGCTTCTCACGGTGATCTCACGAGAACTGGTGCATCCAAAGTATGGCAGTAAAGCTTATAGAAAGGCTGGTAGTATTTAAGGGTTGTGTAAGAAGGTCGAGGGAGTCGGGACCCTAGGCTAGAAAGGAAAGCTTTTAAGAAATCGCTTATATATACTCTAATTATTGCAGATGATCCCATCTATCATCAAGGTGCAGTCGTAAAAAAAGAAGTGCCAGGACGGTCAAAATATGAATGTGATTTTTCTCGTAACCCGCCCCCCCCCCCTCCCCCCCGCACACACAAACATCGCCCTACAAAACTCACCAATTTTCAATATTTGTCGACCTCACATTGTGCAAAATAAAATTATTTAAAAAAATCGTCAGTCACCATTTCGTGGGTACTTCAAATTAAGCCCACAGCTCCTTCTTATCAGCTAGTGGCGTACTGTTGTGGTCGTCTTGTTTTGACTGCGTGCTCTCCGCTGATCGGTGGTGAGTTAGCCATGATTTCACGTACTCTTTAGGCTAAAAAAATGTTCAGTGGTGGTCCGTTTAACTTGATGCACATTAACGCCGCGACATACTTCAGCAATAATTTTGTGCGTAGTGGGGTCACTACCAGATTCATTTCACTGAACCCTCTTTCGCAGTAAGCGGTGCTGTAGCCTTGCAGGTCAGAGTGTCCATGCATCTAGCCAACGGTTTAGAACATAAAACACATAGAATCATAAAACCATGATTATTGGCGAAGATAAGGGAGGTATCGAAAAAGTTACAGTGGCAATGTTGTAGCTTATTAAATTATCAAGATAACAGTACCAAAATATTGCGATTCAATTCAAAGATGACCAAAGTAATTCAACTTTTATTAGGCCCTTTTTTCCGTCTGCAGCGATTTGTGCTCATTTTCCATGATTTAACTATGTTTATTGGCGAAGATAAGGGAGGTATCGAAAAAATTACCAAAGAAATGTTGTAGCTTTTTACATTAGAAAGATAACATACCAAAAATAATTGCAAGTAAGTTCAGGGATGTCCAAAATAATTCAACTTTATCGGGGTTTTGTTTCCGTTTGAAGCGACTTTTGTTCATTTTCCATGATTGAACCATGGTTATTGGCAAAGATAAGCAAGGCATCGCAAAAAATACAAAGGCAATGTTATAGCTAATTAACTTACCAAGATAACAGTACCAAACGTATTATAAATTAGTTCAGCAATTACCAAAATAATTCAACTTTCATTACGTTCTTGCTTCATCTGCAGCGATTTGTATTCATTTTCCATGATTTAACTATGTTTATTGGCGAAGATAAGGGAGATATCGAAAAAATTACTTTCTCAATGTTGTAGCTTATTACATTAGAAAGATAATAGTTTCAAAATAATTGCAAGTAAGTTCAGAGATGGCCAACACAATTCAACTTGTATTAGGTTCGTTTTTCCGTCTGCAGCGACTGGGGGTCATTTTTCATGATTACACCATGAATATTGGAGAAGATAGGGAGGTATTGAAAATGTTACAGCGGCCATTTTTTAGCTTATTTGACAAGAAAGATGACAGTACCAAACACATTTTGAAGCAATACAGGGGGGATCAAGATATCGTTTTTTGAAAAATGGTCAACATTTCATGTTTTTTCATTTTTTGAGTTCCTCAAGATATTTGAAATGAGTGTAACGCCAGGGAAAGATTTTATATGCATTTCTGTGTACGAATTTCACGAGTATTAGCGATTTTTTACCTAGAAATTTGAGGTGACAAGCTGAATTTTTCAGAATATGCTCAGAATACCCCCCTGAACATTGGTTAAGAAATCTATAAAAATCAACCAAGGGCTTCCTCGATTTCCACCCTTAAATAGGGTCGGAATTTCATATAACCATTATTATTGGCGAAGATAAGGGAGGTATCGAAAAAGTTTTGAAGGAAATGTTGTAGCCTTTTAAATTCAAGATAACAGTACCAAAAATATAGCTACTTCGTTCAGAGATGACCAAAATAATTCAACTTTTATGAAGATTTATTTTCATCTACATTGATGTGTGCTCATTTTCGTATTCAATGAACATAGTTTGCATCGCATGGCATAATGCTATTTGTAAAATTTTACAGATATCACCAATGTAGATAAAAGTAAATCTTAGTAAAAGTTAATTTCTTCATAAATGTTCCTATAGTAACTTGCTGCGAGCAGGATTTATGCTTGTTTCCTGATCTTGATTTCATTTGCTTTGAGCTAGATACCTTTCAAGTTACCATTACAAAAGGAACCTAGTTACAAGATACAATTGTGTAATACAAGCTTGTTAAAACTGTCAAAAATTGCTTTATTTCTGGAGTGAGGGGGGGGGGGGCGACGACTTAATCTTGCTCCGGGGCACAGGAATACCTAGCTACGCCACTGAGCAAAGTGCGAGTCCCTCAAACTCAGTCTCACGACAACACACCGCTAATTGTACCCAACGAATCTTTGCTTAGTAATAGAAAACAAATTAGTAATAAGCATGAAGTCCTCTGTGCAATTATTCTTACTTCCCTGGTTTGACTTCGGAAGGCGGTTTCTATTCCCGCTTGAAGTGAATTTCTAGTCGAAGGGATTCAAACGGAAAAACTATATGACGACATTTTAAGAATATTCAAATCACTTCAAAAATACCTGCTTACTCGAGGACAATGGCTTTAAATTTTGGCTTTTAATTGGCTTCAAATGTTTAATCTCATCTCAGCGTATCCCACGTAATTGCGAGTTATTCGAGTCGGTTAGAGTGTAATGCAGCATAGCATTGCTTGTTCTGGTGCGATCTTTGAAACATGTCAAAGCCACTTGGATCAAAATCTCAATTAAGATCTACCACTCTTATTGATTAAAATCACTTCCGACATGCCGTACCTTGCTAAGCTCAGTGGTTAGAGCATTTTCCCGCTAAGCAAAAGGTCCGGGGTTCGTGTCCTCGAGTAAGCTGGTATTTTTGAAGTGATTTTAATATTCTTAAAATCATTACTAGCCGTGTATTTGGCTTTAAATGTTTAATCCTTGTTATATGACGACACTTTAGCTCTATTTTATGATTCACCTTCCTCGTCACCAGACAATCAACCATGAGATGAAATCAGTATAATATTAAATCATTATTTGATCTCATGGTTGATTGTATTCGTTGAATTGGAAAAAACCCCTCAAATAATCTTATTTGGTCTAGGTCTGGTTTGACATGGGCGAGTAAGCCACTCGACGACTATATACGAGGTATTACTTTTTTGAGACTCAAATCTCCTGACTAATTTCAGCACTATAGTTTTTAAAAAAACTGTTAATATCTGGGTTAAAATGCTGAAAACTTAACTG